>PVKS010021959.1:0-34446 GCA_004027875.1 Aplodontia rufa | reverse complement strand
AGGGTCTGGGGGTACGTGTAGCTCAGTAGGAGAACACAGGCTTAGCAAGAGCAAGGCCCTGGATTCAATTCCCAGTATCTGTCTCTCTCCACCCAACCCCCTTTTCACCTAACCCCCTACACACACACACACACGCACGCACGCACAAAGAGTCATCTAATTTCTCTGGCAATCTAATGTTAAAACAAGGTCTTGAATAAATATTAGCTTGCACAGTAGCATGGTTTAAGAATTGATGAATTTTGGCATATGCTACACTATGGTGCAACATACCAGGGCCATTTACTTCACACTAGTATGTTTCTTACATAATGGTATTTACCTATTGTTACATAAAAAGAAATAAAAGTGCCGAGCTAAAAATGTGACCAACTGGGAATCACTGCAAGTATGTTTTAGCCAGTTAATGTTTAGAGACTAAATTGACACAGACAAATGCAAAAAGGGCAGTATGTTACCTTATTTGGCCCATGATAGGAACCTGACTGCTAATTTTGAGGGGGAAAGTTTATTTTTTTTTGAACTAGAAATATTTTTGGAGTCATGAAAGCTGCTAGAAGATCATACTGAAAAGCTTAACTTTAGAGACATATAAAAAGCTCACAATCTGTCATTTTTTTCATGATTCTACTGTATAATTTTTAATTGGGTAAGTTTTAAAAGTAGTGGGAAAGTACATGATTCTTTATCTGTTAAGCTCTAATACAGACAACTTCCTTTGTTCCCCTAATACAGAAAAAGTCTACACTCCTTAGCCCACCACTTAAGATGCTCAACAAACTGAATGCACTTCAGCCAGGCTGCTTTCCTGGAAATATTTGTTTACTTAGAAATAGTCTTCTACTTTATTTCTTCCAAATATTTATTCAGGATGTTCCTTTCCCCCTTGATAGTGGAAATAATAATTATTCACATCCAGAAATATCACCACCTACCTAACTAAAAAAAAAAAAAAACGAGGCCTTCTTTCAAGGCCTCGTTCAAATGCCATTCTTCTCATGAAGCCTTCTCTAATTATCACCGTGGGACATGAACTCTTTCCTGAATTCAAACAGTAGTCAAAGCTTTTGTAATCAAGAACATGGGGCACTGTACGTATATTGCATTTCTGGTACTCTTATAAACTCTAAACTTTTTTTTTTTAGTTGTAGATGGACACAATACCTTTATTGTTATGCATGACTGAGGATCAAATCCAATGCCTCACATTGCTAGGCAAGCACTTCACCAGTGAGCAAAAAGCACAGTCCCAACTCTAAACCTCTTTGACCCCTCAAATACCCACAGCAACTCTAGGCACTTTGAACAAAGGCAAGACTGAAATATTCATTAAATGAATAATGAAATTATTAGCTTATTTCCATGGTTTGCACAGAAAAACCCAAGTGTTTTGATTATTTTGTATTTTACTATTGTATTTTACTGAAAATGTATGACAAAAAATTTATCACTTGTATTACTATATGTCTGGTCACTATAGAAGATGACACTATGGGGTTGGTTGGTTTGTTGTAGTACGAGGGAATGAATCCAGGGGTGCTCTGTCACTGAGCTATGTCCCCAGCCCTTTTTATTTTTATTTATTTATTTGGTACTGGGGATTGAACCCAGGGATGCTTTACTACTAAGTCATCCCTAGCCCTTTATTTTTTACTTTGAGACAAGTACTCTCACTAAATCCCTGAGGCAGGATTATAGATATATGCCACTGCACCCAGGAAAAAAATAGGTAATTTTAAAACTGCATTTTATTGTTTCACTTGCAGCACAAGAAAATACACTTTGCCTGTTTTTTCAACATATTACTGCTCAAATATTTCTATAATTTGGGACAAAATATTAAAAAAAAAAATCAGAGAGGTTGGGGATTTAGCTCAGTGGCAGAGCATTTGCCTAGCACACACAAGGCCCAGAGTTTGGTCCTCAGCCCTAAAAAAAAAAAAATCAATAGATGAATGGCATTTCACTTCCTCACCTTTCCTTTACTTTCTGGTACTGGTGCTGCCTTAAATATTTGGTTGCTTACTTAAACACAAACAAGAAGAGAGAATAAATAGTCCCAAAACTAAGAAATCTAGTGACAAAGCTAAAGATCATAAGAAATAACAACAGCAAAAACAAAAACAAAAAAAAAGATAATTTCTCTTGTGGTTTAAAAAAAATGCAATGCATATAACCACATACATGAAAGACCTGACCCCCAAACATGAATGAAAGGAAGCATTTAAAAACTGACTGTCTAATCAGGTGCAGTGGAGCACAGCTGTAATCCTAGTGGCTTGGGAGGCTGAAGCAGGAGATCACAAGTTCAAAGCCAGCCTCAGCAACTTAGCGGGGCCCTAAGCAATTTAGCAAGACCTGTCTCAAAACTTTAAAAAATAAAAAGGGCTGGGGATATAGCTAAGTGGTTAAGCACCCCTGGATTCAAAACACTGTCATGCCAGATTAGAATTTTATAAATTCCTCAGAAAATCAGAATTCTTTCAAAATGGAGAAAAAGATGCACAAAAAAAATAACTAATCTTTTCAAGATTTCTATATAAAACTGCAACTTGAAAAAAATCATAAATGATACTATGTAAGTCACAAGAATGTAAATTTACCTACTTTTATTCAAAGTAAAATGCCAGTTAGAATAAAATTATCCACTGAACAAGTACCTCTGACTTCTGTGTCTGTGTCTATATAAATTACATTAATTATATGGGAAGATATAAAGCAAACTCGAAGTAGCACACATTAAATGAGAAAACATGAGTTAAATAAGACTAAAAAGAATATCAGGGATGTTGTAAGATAAATAGCAAAAAAGTTGTGCACATTTGAAACACATATTCAGAGAAGGGAGTTATCAGTGTAAACTAGAGTCATCATGTGAAATGGATGAAAGAGGTGAACCAAATTAAATCTTGAATATTCCTAGTGCTACATATAAGCTCAATAAAACAAATATATCTAAAATATCTATATTATTTTGAAGTAGTACCAAAAATACTAATCCTGAGAGGAAGATATTTAAGAATTATGATCAATGAGAAATCTAGAGAGGGGAGAGAATTTCATCTTCCATTTACTGAGTGGCAACCAAGTGGCAGGCACCTTGCTCAGTGCTGGAGATTAAAAAAAATAAAAAAGACAGTCTGCGTCCTTACACAACTTGACACCTAGCAAAGAAAACAAAACAACTACCTTGGAGACTTTAGAACAGCAGGAGGGATAACAAGATTAGATGGAAAAAAATAAAAAGAATTATTTTAAGAAATCTAGAAAAAATTACCAAGTCTAAGAGACCTGGGGGGGGGGGTCAAATAAACCAACAAGCAATCAGAACTATGGGATGTTTTTGCATTCTTTTGCAAATAAGAGTTAAGTGGGGCAATAAAGATTCATTTTAATCAGATTGAATAAAATTTCAAAGGCTGTAATTGGTTTGCATCACTCCCTACTGAACTATGCAATGGGTTCCTCACCTTTTGGTAATGACTATCAGGAAAATCAGTGAAGTAAATAGTAATTAGGACAGAGCCAGATGTGCTCAAGAGGGTGCCACCTGTGTACAGATCAGGCAAGGAGTCTTGGCAAGCCTGCCACAAAGAAAGGAAAGAAATCAAATGATACATAACAACTAAAGTTGGTCTGCATGCTTGAAAGAGCTTAAGATGTGGTGCTTGCTCATCTTCTACACATTTTGGCAGAAGTAAAAAGGACCATCAAATAAGTTTCACAGCCACATTGTCTTGCCTACTGAATTCTTCACCTTTGCTGCTTGAAAGGAAGTTTGGACCAAGAACAGAAACTCACTTTCCAATGCCCTCTATAACAGAACTGAGAAATAGTTGTGTCCTGTTTTTTTGCTCTTCCTATCGTTTCTAAAAACCACAAAGGCTAGGCCTGCCCAGAGAAGGAAACAGGAATACAAAGAGTTACCTTAAAGATTACTTTGTGCTATGTTAGGGAAAGTACAGGATGATTTGGAATCACATACCAGGAACACTTAGGCTAGTTTTAGAGACATCAAGAAGTTTTGAAAACTCAACACAAGACAAGGAAAAGTTAGTATTTCACACCTTGGTGACAACACATGCTAAGAACCTAACATACAAGAAAAGTTCCATGTTCCTGAACAGAGAGTAAGAAGGAGGAAGGAAGAGGTAAGATACGAGACTGCGGAAGTGAGGAGACCTCAGGTCATAAACCCAAGGCACTGAAGGCTCCTGGCAAGATCCACAGGTCTCATTATTAGGAGCATCTCACCAAATGCACTATGGAACACTCTCTAAACGCAGAGGAAGCCACTGCCATAATCTCTGGGAAAATGGCTCTGGCCTATTTTAGTTCAATGGTAAAGGGACACAGGAAAGGGACAAAGAAGAGAGATACATAGGAATTAGGATTAACAAAATATGTACATAGAAAAAAAAATTGACAGGACAAAAAGGGGAGATTTCTTAGTTGTGGGTTGGAAACTTCTGCTCTGTATCAATTCCACCTCTCCCCTTAATGTCTAAATAGAAGACAACAAGGATTTGAACAACTCATTCTCAGCAGTCAAGTTAACCTGACTGTCCTCAACAGAGTCTAACTTACACTGTAGATCTGGTTATAAATCAGCCAACTTTTCCAGTTTATAGATCAAATGTACAGGAGTAAACACAGAACTCTTGATTTATTCCAGAGTTTTTCATTGGTTAAGAGTAGTCTCTAGAGTCAGGCTGCCTAAGATCAAATGTTGATTCTGGTTTTTACTAGCAGTTAGGCAAGTTATCCAAGCTCTCAGTGCCTCAGCATATCTGTAACAGCTGCAGGTACTGAACAGGGCTGCAATAAAGCACAAATAGGTTAACACATGTAAAGTACACAGAACAAAACCCAAAAAGCCTTCGTGCTTCTTATTACTCTAGATAATACAATATGCAGATAACTGGTATGTTTTTTTATTAGAAACAACATGAGACACTAACAGTACCTGGTCAACTAAGTTGATTCAAAACATACTTCCAACCATAGCCCATGAAGATACTGAATAAATGACAACACAAAAACAGAGCTTGAAAAAACAAAACCCCCAGATATGTTAGAAACTAAAAGAAAAATCAAGGATGATACACCAAGTCACAGTGGGGAAGACAAGGGTAGAGGGGATGTCAGAACACAAACTCAGAGGAATAAGAAAGGATCCGTACAAATGTGAGGGTAGGTAGGATATAAGACCCTGGCTCCCAAATCAAGGGAGTCATACCTTGTACCAGGCCAGACCCCCACTGAAAGTGGGAATAGAAAAACCATCCTCAGGCCCAGGAAGGCAGTAAAGAAGGGCACTTACTGTCTATTGCTATAGGTAGGATCCAGAAAACAGAAATATCAAGCTTGTGACATACCGAAAATGAAATACAAATTTAAAAACATAAGCCAGTATACAGAGAAACCTTTACATCTTCAACAGGAACAGATAAAAAAAACTACTCTGTAGAGACCTCCAAAGTCTAGGAAGCAGAAAAACAAAAACAAAATAAAACAACAAATTCCACTGAAGAGCTCTCAATGAAGTTATAATTCATTGCGAAGGACATATAGCAGAGAAAACAGTGAGCGCCACAATGACTTCAGATACGAGTATTCTGAAAAAGGTTTCAAATTGGTATGTAAAAATTAAAGATAAAATTAGAAATATATATATAATATGAAACAACATGTTGCTGTGAAAAAATTTAAAGTACTATCTAGGATTTCTAGACTTAAAAAAATCATAAGTCTAGAAATTAGAAAGTCAAAGGAATAAACAGAAAAACAGACAAAGCTGAGAAACTAATATGAGCAAACAGATGAGAAAATTACTCAGAATGCAACACTGAAGGGCTGGTGGTATATATAGTGGTAGAGTGCATGCCACACATGCATGAGGCCCACACACACATACCCAACATATAAAGGCAACAGGAAAAAAATGGTATGAGAAATTAATAGGTAGGGTATAAAATAAGAAGGTCCAACATATGACTGCCAGGAGTTCTGGCAGAAAATAACAGAGAAAATGAAGAAGCAAAACTCAAAGAGATAATAGGTATGAACTTTCATAGATTGAAGAAAGATAATGAATGAGTCCTTAAAGAACAGGGCCTCAAGCAAAATATAGGGGAAAAAAATCTAGACCAATAAACAAAACTGCAGAATACCAAAGACAAAGTAAAAAAATAAAAACTAACTACAATATTTAGAATATCATAAGTCAGAATATGGAATCACATTTTCAAAAAGGTAACAGAAGGTAACTATAACCCAGTGAAGATGAAATAATAACATTATAGATTTTACAACTCATTGATTCTCAATAAAAGAATTATTCAAAGATAAACCTCTGTTGGCAAAAAACTGGATGCAGAAGAAAGGAGTAATGTATAAATATCACGGACATTAACTCTGGGACTTTCATGGACAAAAGAATGCAAAACACCCCTACAGTTCTCATGGTTTCTTCCCTATTTTGTGTCTAAAAGGTCTCATTGACTTGTACAATCTTTACATTTACTAACCTGTCAGAACAAATTACTAATCCTTTCTGAGTTTGAGAGAAATGTTATAAATTTATAAGCTAGGTAAGTAGGTCACTCATTTCATTCACCCATGCGCATAAGGGACAGACAGCATACCCATGAGTGAGCCCCACCATGTGCCAAGCACTGTTTAGATGCTAAAGAGTAAAAGACAAAAGTCCCTGACCTCTTTCCTGGTGGGGGAGGCAGATAATCTCTCTTACACACTTACACACACACACACACAAAGTCTGATAGGTGACAAAGAGCAAAATAAAGCAAAGAAGAGGGATAGCAAGTGTTGAAAGGAGTTGAAATTTTAGGGGAAGAGGTATCAGTAAGGGCCCTGGCAAGGAAGAGCTAGCCTGGCCAAAGGCTGAAAAGAATTTTTAAAAAGAGATTGTTCACAAAGATGAGGAAAGCTGAGTGAACTAACAGATTAGCATGCAGGGCAGTTACCACCCTGGGTCAGCATAAGAGCAGAGTATGGTGTTGCTAAGTCTGGCAGGAGTCACAGAACAGGGACAAAGGCCAGCTGGAGAAATCCAGCAGCACTGTTAATCGACAGCCCAGCTGGAGGGAGTAGAGATAAACCCCTGACCTATTTCTCTTCCCATCCTCTCCACCAGTCCCCTGACAGAGGCTGCCATTTGTTGAATCTGCCAAAGCCTAAGCAAAGTCATGGAATGTAGGCTGCAAAGAGATTGGTTGTGGAGGAGCAAACCAGGGCAAAAGTGGCAAAAGACAGCCTCAGGTTAAAGGAACTTTTCAAAGAACAATGTAGGGAAGTAAGTGGGTGACTACTTGGAAAAAGCCTTCTAGGTAAAGGAGCAAGCACATTAAAGGCCTAAGGCAGGTATTTTCTTAGATGTTGGAAGGTCAGCAAGATGACCAGTAAGGCTATAGAAGAGTGAGCAAGCGGAACCTGGAAATAAGGACAAAGAAGTAAATAGGCTAGAAGGCTCAACAGATCATTAGGAGGACTTTGTCTCTCACACTAAATGAGATAATCAGGAAACCACGGGATATTTTAAGCAAAAGTCATAAATCCTTGGCTGTTTCAGAAAGATCCCTCTATAGCAGAGACTACGGAGGCAAAGGTAGAATCTGAGGTCCACCTGGGAGGGTGTTTTAATAGTCCATGTGGGACACAATGGTGGGTTGAGCCAGTGAAGGTGGTGATTAGTTTGTTTACTGAAAGTCTAGGACTTTGAGGAAAAAGCTTCAAATCACTTGAACAGTTGTGCTTTTTCCTTTAAGATTATCTTCTTTTTAGAAGATAAACTAAAATAATTACAATTTCCTTAACCAGGTATTCACAATACATATGTAATAACATGCAATAAAGTAAATGTATTAAAGCTGGCATGTAAAGAACCACGTTTTTTTGGAAATTAATATAGTTTTATGTATCAGCAAGCTCATCCACTAATCCCAGTTCTAAGAATCTTAGGGCAATACAGTGATGGGAATAAACATAAACGCATAGCATTATTTAAAGTAGTCAAAAACTACATGAGGATAAATTCAGGAATGAATGGAAGAACAGACAACATGGATTTCAGGAATACTTGGAAAAGTTTCATTAGTTTGGGGTATTTTATTTTTGTGACCAGGCTCTTAGTAAAGATAAAATAGAAGACATTTCAATACTGAATTCTCTGAACCTTGAATCATGTATTGCCAGTGCCAGATAAATTCATAAACTCTGGCATGCATTCAACAGAAATTGGGTTTAAGGTCTATTCATAAACATGAAAGTGTTTCAATAAAAGACATTTCCCACCAAAGACACTAACCAAAGCAGGTGTTTGGTCAAAGGTACTTTGTTGTTGTTTTTATTTTTTTAAACGGGGTTATGGGAAAGAAAAATTAGGAGAAAAAAGGTTGAAAATTTTAGTTGACCTAACTTTAGGTGACCGGATCATGAAAGTCCTTCAATGTCTGAGTAAAGAGTTCGTATTTCATTCTATAGTTGCTTGTAAAAGCCTACACGATTTTTCAACAGAAAAAAGAAAAAAAAAAAGAAAGAAAGAAAAGAAAATCATGAGCCAAATGCAGCAGGCTATACCTCTAGTCCCAGCCACATGGAAGGCTGAGGTAGGAAGACGGCCTGAGCCCAGGAGTTTGAGGCCAGCCTAGCAATTGAGTAAAGACCTCATCTCAAAAAATAAGGATGATGATGATGATGATGATCAAAAAGTACCTTTATAAAATTAAACCTTCAAGAATAATCCAATTCTTCACAGAATGTGATTCAGGAGAGTTCCTTAAAGTTGTCTGATTCAACTCCCAAGGAATACAAAGGGACTAGCGACCATTATGGCTACTGCCATAATGTGAATTTGAAGAGATACCAAACTGAACTAGAATGGTAGACATTTAAGTAAGAAGGGGATCTGGATGTTAAAGCTAATATAGATTTTTCTAATATTTAAAATCACAAGATCTGAATTCTGTCCACAAACATTTTGGTTCTTCATCTAGAGAAGTCATTGACAGACTATGTTTGAAGCAGAATATATATTAGCTTCCTTTTTTAATAAAATACAGAAGATTATTCTATATAAGTCCCAGGTGTTAGAATAGTCTTCATTACCTTCAACTTTCCAAATTCATTCCTGAAATTATCTGAACATTGTTTTTTATGTTTTATTTTATTTATTTAATAAATGTTTAAAAACATTTTATTATGTTTTTGAAAAGCTATTTTACTTATCTGCCTCAATCTTTCAGAAAGTGTTTATAGTTATTTGTGAATAAGCCAAATGATTTCTTTAACTCATTCATCAGACATTTATTGGGCACCTAAGGTGCACAGAATTTTATTATTTTATTACGGACATAAAATTGGGTTGTCAGATCACAGTGAAAACATTGGAGTTTCCCAGATGGCACTTACCAAACTGAAAAATCTCTTTATTGAATGTTAGGTATATCTCTGCACTATATTGATTTCTTATCAGTTCCTCCAAATTGCATTGCTCAGTCATTACTAATAGACACATATACCATCATTGAGTCCCATCTCATGCAGGCTTGTTTGTTTGTTTTGCTGTGCGAAGGTCTGAACTCAGAGGCTGGCATATGCTAGGCAAACACTCCACTACTTAGCCACATCCCCAGATCTGACTAAAGATTGTTTTAAAAAAACAAACAAAAAACAAAAACGAATAAACACGTTAGCTTGGTTATAGTTCTGATTTTTTTTTTTGCTTTAGTCCAAGTTAAATGAATAAATCTATATTTCATTTCACTCTGGACTTTTTTAAAACATGTCTTTTAATGTCATTAATATCCTCTTGTTTTCAATGATTCTTGGTGAAGATGCTGCTTTAAAAGTTCAATGACAGTCATGCTTGCATGACTGAATATGCTAAAAACCATTGAAACGTACATCTTACATGGGTACTTTGTTATGTGAATTATATCCAATGAAGCTGTTGTTTTAAAAGTACACTAAGAATTGAATAGCTAACATTCCAGTCAACAATTAATCATCAAAATGACTTGTTATCCTTTCCAAAGCTACCCCCACTGATAGAAAGTATTGAAAAAGGAAAAAGGAAAAAAAAAGACATGCTTATTGAGCTGAAGTAAAGGTATACTCAAGGCACATATGGACAGATATACAATATTTATGCTAAATTTACTCTATTATTTCTTCACATCTCCTGGAAACATACAAATTAGGATTCTGCTCAGGGAAACTAGTTCCTGATTAAAATTTGATCATAAAAAATTCATAGATAACTAAATCAAATATATTTTAGTGGAATCAGGGCTGGAACAGTGGCTCAGTGGTTATGGTGCTTGCCTGGCATGCAAGTTCAAACCCCAGCACCACGTACAGAGCCCAGTGTCTGAGCCAAGAGAGCCACATGAAAAACTAAATAAAACTGATTTTCTTTCTCTCTACTGTCTCTGTCTCTCTCTCAAAAAATAAAATAAAATAAAATAGAAAAAGAAAATGCATTTTAGTGGAATCATTTACGTACTCATGGCCAGAGTCTAAAACAACTGTATGAGTTTAAGAAACATGACTTTTTTTTTTTTTAAAGAAAGAAGGACAGTCAGAGAAAGAAAATCATTTTTATTTAGTCTTTCATTTGACATTCATTGCTGACACTTCATTGTGTACGTGGTGCTGGGGTGCAAGCCCACATCCTCACACATGCCAGACAAGCACCGTAACCGCTGAGCCACCACTCTGGCCTAACAATTTTTTAATTTACAAAGAAATGAGCAATTTTTTCCTCAATATTCAAGTTTGATTTTAGGCTATCTACAGTTAATTTTTGATAATTCATATAATGCAGATTAAAGACATAAATTTCTACAGAAATGATTAATAATTAGACAAGTTCATATATACATATATAGAATTATAAAAGGCCAAGACTGCAAACAACCAACGCTTTACTGTATGGATGGGAGAACAGAGACTGGGAGAAGTTAAAAGTACTATTCAAAGTAATAACTAGTAAGGGGAAGAGTAAGGACTCAAATCTAAGAGGGTCTGACTCCAAAACCCAAGTCTTTTGGTATTCACAAGCAGAATTCCTGACCCATGGCCAAAACAAATTTAAAGTCCCAAGAATGTAAATTTAAAATATTTATTTTCCATAAAAGAATAAAAACATTACGACTCTACATAACAAGTATCTCCACAGAGTAGATACTTTTAAACAACCCTTTTAAATTACAAAATAATTCTATCAAATATAATTGTGAATTCAAAACCAAAAGTTGTCTAAAATGTACAAATAAAACTACAAAGGGTCAATACCTATACAAATGAGATGTGTGAAAGAGAAATTTTTTGGTAGTTTAGCTTTTATTTGTTTTTACCTTTAGCCATATCATACTCCATAATCATTTTGAGAAAGCTGGAAATTTCCCTATCTAGTCTCTGTTGACATGCTTGTGCTTTCTGGAAAACAAGAAAATTAAAACAAATCAATATAGGACTTTTACATTACTTACACATTACTGTGTCTATCAAAACTTTCAGTTCATAGATTGATATACTATTAAGATTTACTCCTCGGAGAAAATAATGGGAGAAAATTTCCTTAGAAATTGCATATTTAATCAATTATAGATTAATAAAAATAAACATTTCTTAATTCTAAAC
Organism: Aplodontia rufa; assembly: GCA_004027875.1. NCBI lineage: Eukaryota > Metazoa > Chordata > Mammalia > Rodentia > Aplodontiidae > Aplodontia > Aplodontia rufa. Next base: position 22,779 of record PVKS010021959.1, on the reverse strand, counting down.
ACATTCAAAATCTCTCATATAGATACCATACAATTGCATTAAGTAACATTACTATCTTCTTATGCCAAGGATACATGAGGAATTAGATTTTTCTGATTTATTAACTTTTGGTAGGTCTGATTAAATTCATTAAGTTATTTTTAAATGCATCGTCAGGAATATATTTTTAAAGCTATTTTTGTCAAAAGAAAAAAATCCAGATGGTTCTAATTCTTGGAAACCACCATCTGACTTTCATCCAGCAAACTAACACATGCTGCCCCCCCCCCACATACCAGACCAATAAGGACATTTTCTTATTTAAGTCAAACATATTGAAGTAAGGTAAAGTCAACCACTGAAAATATTCTTCCTTGTAATTTGAAAGTTCTATTCAGTTACATCCCAAAAAATAAAACATGAATAGAGAATTCATAAATACTGAATTCTATGATGTAAAGCTGTATCCCATTTTTATTACAGATTTGAAGTACAAATGAAAATCAATGCCATCCTGAAGTTTAATATACAGTTTCCAGAGGTGGGAAGAATAAGCAAAAAATATATAATTGTAGATTTGCTTGGTTACAGCAATCAAAAATTTTTCTTAGACCTTTTACCTTATAAATATTAGAATCACACTATAGTGGGTAGTGTAATATATATAGCCTTCTGACACTTCCATCCTTTAATACCAACTGGTCCACAACGAAACATCTTGCTCACCTAAAATTAAAACTGGCTCAATATGCCAAGGTGACACAGGTAAGCAACCTTTTCTCCTATTTCACCTTATAAATTTTTTAGTGCTTACGAAGCTCAGCTCCACTGCAATAGAATTATTTATGTTACCAAATTAGTCACAGGCAATGTTCTTTTGTAAATTTGTATTACTTATTTTTGAGAGTTGCAACAGCACCTAAAAATAATTCCTATTTCTTTCTTGGAGATGGGAAATACCTATATACCACAAATTTAGGTAACCATAAGAAGAGAATTGGTATGTTTCATCTTCTTTTCAAATCACCTGTGAATACAGGTTGGAGGAGGGGAAATTTGGTCTGGAAACATGTACTGCAACCAAATGCATCACCCATGACTTATTAATAGAAAATCGTCACTCTCACACTATACCCATTTAACATTCTTCCTCATATGCAACACACAACACCAGTTTTCTCTTTTCCTTTCTATGTTGAAGGAAAAGTAAGCAATGACTGTGACCTTAATAAATACTAGGTGAGGTTATAATTCAAAGGCAGGAACATCCTCCACAGCAGCACATTCAAACACTTAAATTACATTCATATTCCTTTAGTGTATCTGACAATTAAAAAAGAAAAGGTTTCCTTGGTCAATGATTTTTTTCACTTTGTTTAAAAAGATACACTGCAGGTCAGCCTGAGAAGAGTCAATCTACATGTAAGGTGTTGAACTGGGCATACGTTATTCTAAGTAATTTAGTGCCATTTTACTAATACTAAAAAGAACAGAGAAGAAGTTATAATGTAACAAAATACAACATTCTCCAATTTGCTATCATTTCCCCTCAGTAGTTACTGATTGTATTATAAAATCCTAAACATCTACTTATATAAGGTAATGTTTATGGATTCTTTGCAGAGTCTGGCACGGTTGTCTCATTCTTAACTTCTATGCTATTCATGTTATGCTGGACTCTCTGTTTTAATTTCTATTTATTTATTCTACATAAATGGGGTCCCACTGTGAGAAACATTCTAATACTAAAGGCTGATACGATTTCAACTTTCACCAAGTAATCTGGGCAAAGCACACAGATCAAGGACCATATGCCCTGAAGGCCCGAGGAACAGAAGGCACCCCAGATGAGCAAGGAGCCACACTGACAACACAGGTTTACTACCGCAACTTCTTTCCACAGACTTTAGCTGCCAGTTTTGATTGACTTAAGCTGATGTTAAACTACCTTATCCTGAGCTCAAAATTGTTTATTAACAGGGTGGTCTGCTAGAAAGGAATGAAAGAGGTAAGAGAAAGGTAATTGATTCCAGGCTATTTACAACAGAAAATCCACATTTGGTCAATCAAGAACAGAGCAGATTACCTCCTCTTCAGCAATAATATACACAACAGTACAGGAAGCAAAAGGCGGATGCCAAACAACACATACTATGTGATTACACTCACAAGGAATTCTAGAACAGGAAAACTTACAATGCCTATTATGACACTGGTGTTACATCAATGCCAGCAGATCAGTGGCTGCCTGAGATGTACTGATACGGACATATGACAGCATTTTAAGGCTCAGACATTTAAAGTTTCTAGGACATCATCTGGATATGGGAGCACTGGAACTTTTTGAGGTGACTAAAACATTCTATATCTTAAAGAAAACATTCTATATCTTAATAATAGTAATTACACAAGATGTATATGTTTGTCAAAATATATCAAAGAAAAAATGAATTCATTTTACAAAATTAACCTTAATAATATTCATTCAACCTTCCATAACAGTGTAAAACCCTTATAACTTTCCTCTTAGAAGAAAACAGTCATATTCCAAGCAATGGTACCTAGCATTCATCTCTGTCTCTACTCCAGCCAAATCCTCTTTAAAGCTAAGCCCAGACTCCATCTTCCCTTACTGTCAAGCCTAAAACATAAATTCTTTCTGACCTGGTGATTATTGTGTCCCTGCTTTGTACTTTCCTTAATGTTTTATTTTGCAACAGATATTTACACAAAAATTTAAAATATATAGAGAAAACATTTCTCCCTTACATACCTGATTGTCCGTCCTAGAGACTGTTTTGCCCCATTCCTAGCCCAAAGGCAATAATGGCCAAGTTCTCATCTTACCAGGGACACTATGAGCCTACATGAATAGGTAGGTATATGTACATCCTGCTGGTTTTCTCTCCCAAGTAGTAGCATACTTGATATACCATCTTATAACTTGCCCTTTCTATATCTTACTCCTGTGCATATGTACCAATTTTTATCAGTCCCATGTTGATGCACACTTATCTTTCTATATATTCACTTTAGGTAGAAATCATTTATTCTTAAGTAAAATTTTACATTACTTTTTCATTTGGTTAAAATCTAGCATTAACTCCTCCTAACTTCTTGCAACACAAATACAGTTCGGATCCTATACAATAAAGATATCCTCAACAAATAAAACCCTCATTTTGTTAGTGCCACCCACAGTATCCAAGAGCCTATCCCAGAGCTCCCCATTAGAACTGCCTATGATGACAAACACTACCTACATGTCCACTGTGGGAGCGAAATGAGACTACTCCACGTTTGAAATGTAGCTATTTAAAAGGAGGAACTGAATTTTTAGTGTTTTTTTTTTTCTGTGCTAGGGATTGAACCAAGGGGGCACTAAACCACTGAGCCACATCCCCAGCCCTTTTTTTTCTTTAGTTTTTGTTTTGAGACACGGTCTAAATTGCTGAGGCTAGCTTTGAACTTGTGATCCTCCTGCCTCAGCCTCCTGAGACGCTGTGCCTGGTTGAATTTTTAGTTTAATTTTAATTAATATTAAATGTAAACAGCCACATATGGTTCATAAGAACTGTAATAGTGCAATTCTATACTAATACTGCACTTGACTCTCTCTTCCAATTTTTTAAAAATATTTTTAAGATGTCATTAGGCAACATTATGAGGCTAAAATGTCTATGCTTTGTCTTACACTTTTCTCCCTGAAAGCCTAACCTGTAGGCAGGGAAAGTAACAGGGCTGGAAGAAAATGTTCAGTTGTTAGAGTTCCTCAGTTTGGGAGGAGGAAAAATGAGACCAAAAGTAACATAAAACATAGTCACTTTTTCAGTATGAACTTTTCCCCCACTATTTCTTACAAGTCTATTTACTAATGTTAAGGAAATACCATCAACTCTATAATGAATTCAGATGATTATAGAGCATTCCAGTTCTCATAACTTCGCTCAAGGATCAAAAGCATCCTGGAGGTAGCGTACAAGCTGTAATTCAATACACTTCAAAGCATTGTGCAATTTCACTTATTCTGAATCAGCCTCCGGATGTTGAGGCAGAATCAGGATGCACAGAATTAGCATTCAAACTGTCAGATACATCTTTAGCCTGCAAAACATGAAAGTGCTTAACACTGTCTAAGATTCTCACTGACTTCAGGTCCTATAAATACCAAAGGCAAAAATTTCATAGTATTAAAGTTCATATACTAACAAAGTATTTAAATCAGGAATAAAATAAAAAGTATAGTTGAGGTTGATAAGCTCAAATTTTCATAATTCGAAAAATGCTAAAGAAATCTTTAAGGAAGTTTATTTTTTTAAAAGAAAGAGGGACAGTGAGCGTGAGAAAGAGAGAGAGAGAGAGAAAAGAGAATCAATTTTATTTAGTTTTTCACAATGCTCTCATTGCTCAGAGACTTCGTTGTGTACATTGTGCTGGGCTTTGAACATGTGTACTCACGCATGCTGGGGAAAACTTCATAACTGCTGAGCCATCGCTCCAGCCCCTTTCCGTTTTTAATGGGATAGGTACGGTGATACACACCTATAATCCTAGTTATTAGGAAGGAAGAGGCAGAAGAAGCAGAAGTTCAAGGCCAAGGCAACAGAGTACTTGCCTGGCATGTGCAATAACCCAGGTTCAATCCCCAGCACCATAAACACAACTAAGTGGAGGAAGAACAAAAACTGGATGAAAACATAAAAGTAACTCTCCCCTTCCTTCTTTCTTTCCTTCCTCCCTTCCTTCCTCCCTCCCTCCCTCCCTCCCTCGAAAGAATGGGGAAAAAAGTTCAAGGCCACTTAGCAAGACTGTCTCAAATTTTTAAAAAGGTGGGGAGGGGCTAGGGATGTCCAGTGACAGAGTGCCCCTAAGTTCAATCCCCAGTACTGAAAAAAAAAAAGAAAGAAAAGTTTTTAATGGCATGCAAGTTAGTATTCTTCTATTTTACCTGTAGCTTCCATTAAAAAAGGAATTAAAACTACCATATTTATGGTAAAGATACTGGTATGATTTTTAAATTTTTGTAGGTTTTATAAACACCTCATTTTGAGGGGACACAAATAGGGAAGGATTTCTTTTCACTTAGGAAATATCAATAAATTTTAAAGTATTTTATACAGTTTTATTTTGGGGGGTAACATGATTTTGGCTATTTTAAAACCTGATGCTTTCCCAGTTTCGATGTTATTCTAAATGTTCTACCTGATGCTCCTTTTGCAAAGTTCACTGATCTGAGAATTATATTTAGAGTTCTCACAGTACACATAAGCTTTAAAATAGTAGTACTGGTAAAGAAATAGTCAGAATAATTCTGGAAAATGACTTCAACAAAACACAGAAGAGATTGAACTCTCTAATGTATCAACAAAATCAAGATTAGGAATTTTAAAAAAAAGAAGGGGCAGTGAGACAGAAAGAGAGAGAGAAGCAATCTTTAGTTTTTCATATGACTTTCGATCCTGGGACACTCGTATGCATGATGCTGGGGTTTGAACTCATGTACTTGCGTATGCCAGGCAAGCGCTATATCTGCTGAGTCACCACTCCAGTCCCTGAGATTAGGAATTTTTAAGAGTCAAAATTCCTTTTATAGTTAGGATTATGGATTCTTATATCAATAAAGCTCCACAGGTATTAGCAAACTGACTTCACTAGAGTTGTTGATTTTAGAAACACTCAAATTCCATAAGTAATCCATTTAATTCATACTCAGAAGTTTTATTGTTTTTGTGGTACTAGGGGTTGAAGCCTGGGGCCTTGCACATGCTAGGCAAGTGCTCTGAGCTATATCCCCAGCCCTCATTTAATTTATATATATGATTAAATATAGTAGGAAAAGTCATATGCTCTGACATAATCATTTAGGTTGAAATCCATTGTCCTTTTATAGTTTTAATTCTTCTATACCCATTTCCCATTTCCCATTCTTTGATAAGATGTACTTAAAAGGTACAGTCAAAAAACTGATTACCCTCCCCTCGTTGCCAAAAACATACCTACTTCATGTCAATTACATATGTTGATATTCCTCAATGGATAAGGCATTGATGTCACTTCAGATGAGGGCCTCTCCATTCATTACTAACACCTGACCTTACCTTTAAGCAATGAAGTTACAGATTACAACTGGTTTTAAATGAAACTACCCACCAGGAAATGTGTCACTATGATTGCATTATTTAAACTCTAAATATGCAGTGACGTCATAAAGGGCAGCGAGTCAAGCTCTGCATGCTCTCTGTACTGACTGCAGACTTCATGCAGAATGACAGTCTATTTACAGCAACGAGTTTAAAATAAAAGGATAGGTCTAGGGGCTGGAGCCATGGCTCACCTGTTAGAGCACTTGCCTGACATGCATGAGGACCCAGGTTCAACAAACACATGAAGTGTTGGAGCAACAAAAGCCACATGAAAAAAAAAAACTAAACAAAATTGATTCTTTCGCTCTCTTTAAATAAATAAATAAATAAATAAATAAAATTAAATAAGACAGGTCTATGCACAGGTCCACATCCAAACAGCATATCTGTAAAGATATTTTATAATATCACCAAGACAGAGACATAATTACTAATAGAACAACACTAAAGAGCTATTTCCACTGTGGTCAGAAACCATTTTTTTCAAATGTCATCTCTTAATAAAAAGTAATTCTTAATTAAAACAACATGACAGTTAGCTAAAAAGGGTGAGCTTATGTTCTCTTTACCTCTAAGGACTCTTTCAAGTCTATAGCAGAAACTGCATCCTCCTCTTCATCATCAGTCAACTGGTCCTGGGAACAGTAGTGAGTGCTGTAAGCAGAATGTTCTTCAATTGCTTCCAGCCAGTTCTGAAATAATCCAAGGAGTTAAATAAAAGGGGAAAACGTTTTTACTCTAAAGCACATAGAGATTATGTGACAATGATATGTAAAGCATAAAATCTACATGGAGGAAATAAGTATTACGGCCCAAAATTCAAATAATGATTCCAGTCTCTTATCATGACATGTCTGGTTAAAAAAAAAAAAAAAATTCTCAATATCTTTTAAAATATTTTCTAGCGCTCGGTCCCCTTTCCCGTTCTGGGGTAAGTCTACACTATGCTCTGCTCTGCTTTCTATTATTTTTATAAAATAAAGTCTGTCTGCTCTGCTTGCAAAAATAAATATATTTTCTACAAGTTATTCACTAATACTCAAATATATTACAGAACTTAAATAATGTGTGAATATTATTTAATTAGAACAACAGGTTCTCAACATTGTTGAATAAGTTATTACCTAATAATGGAACCCAATGCACAATTTTACTTACTTGAGATCAAATTATAAATGAAAGAAACCAAGATCATTTTAAGGTCGCCAACAATTGCTCTGATGCTTTAAATTTTTACAATTTTTTTTTTTAAAAAAAGACATCAATTTCACAAAAAGAATGTTTGGCCTACAAATACCTATTTCTTATAGCATTACTCAGGATTTTATGAAATGTTAAACATTTTGGAAAACAGATTATTTTAATCCCATGTAGGATTTACCAAAAGACATACAAAGGTCTATGAATACCATTTTGATCTGAAGGAATATGAAGTCTCTATTAAATGACTGTACCATGAATCTCAATGAAGAGAAATCCAATTTTCTCCTGTACTATTATTCAACTAATCACAAAAGTAGTCTATACCATAATTAGCATCAGAATACATGGATTGTAGTTGGGTTGTGTGATTTACCAACTGCATGTCCTTGGGAAATCCCTTCACTCCTAGTCTTCAGGTTCCTCACTTACAAATTAAGGGGTACATTAAATAATCTTTTTTTAATCAATTTTATTTAGGTTTTCATGTGACTTTTGTTACTTGGACACTTTGTTGTATATGTGGTGCTGGGATTCAAATCCCTGTCCCCATGCATGCCAGGCAAGTGCTGTAACCGCAGATCCACCGCTCCAGGCCCTTAAATAATCTTTTAACCTTTATTTCAAAGTCAATCAGCCCCCCTCATTCAAATAACCAAAAATGAAAAATTAATAGAAAATATATTTTGAAAAATAACTAATTCACAAACCAAATTTCAAAAGCTTCATGTAATTGCTCCCATTAAATATGTATAACCAACATCTTAGATACTAATACTGAACCCATATTTTTCATGTCTTTAAACATTAAATTACATGAAAGAAATGAATCATAAAATTACCTCTCTTGATTGCTGAAGGCTATTCTTGGGAACCCTGAAGCCATGAATAGTGTCATCGAAACATTTAATAAAGAAGAGGCATCTATCAGTGGATTTCACCTTGTAAAGAAATCAGTAAGACAGCATTCACTCACAAGACAGAGGAGCCTAAAATTATACATACATAAAATTTGAAGTATTAACATGACTTAATGACATCCAAATAAACAATTTAAAACACTACCAAAAACTGGGGGGGTGGGGGTTGATCAACTGCACTGTAGCTTAGCTTCATCAAATCTAGCTTTCACATTCTTAGTTCCTTGAGGTAAATATTAATAGTTCATGGGTGTGTGGCTTTAGTTTAATTATTTCTATTAAGTATAACCTGGAATGTGCTTGGGCTATAATTTCTTCTTCATACACTCTCTTAAATATTTTATTTGTATACTGAGTGTAGAAAATGTTTAAGTTGAATGTAGATAAGGTTGATAAAGAAGGTGGAAGGAAAAGAGGGTAAGAGGAATTAGGAATAATTTTTTATATATAAAAACTAGAGAGTATTTAAGAATGAAAAATGGTAAACTTCTGTATCAAGACCCTACAAGAACAACCACCCCCGACAAAACAACTACAAAAGCATTTTTGTAAGCCCGCCCCCTTGGACACAAAACAAAAAGCAACCACATATAGAAACCCTGACCAACCACTGACAACCACTCAGTTTGAGAAGGAGCACAAGCTCTTGGAGAAAGGGAATGAGACACTATGGAAGTTAGTTTCCATCCCCAAGTTACGTCACCTGGCTAAGTGCAGTTCCCATAGTTACAGGAGGCAACAAGGCACACATGAACACCCAGTCTGTTTTTGGGAATTAGTAAAGCAAGCTGGGCAGCCACAAACACTGAAGAGAGCAAGAGAATCTCCCAAGAGAAAGTCAGGAGTGTGTCTACTCGTATCTCTGACTCATGCATGAACCACACTTGCGTTTAAAAAAAAAAAAAAATTCTAAGAACTCATACAAAAACATTCTACCCAAACTTACACCAGAGCTGCTATCCAAGACACTGGGTCAAGAAAATGACTTGCTAACACAAAGTAAAAAACATTTAACAAATAAATAACAGAATCCAGAATCTCTAGAACTTATCATAGATAATATTAAGGATATAATCCAAACTTACATGACAAATGAGGAACCAAGAAAGTAGAACACAGTGACAAAGGAAAATCTAACTAAAAAGCAGAATTTGTCAGACTGGAAATTAGGCACAAAATGTATACTACCTACAAGACACAGAAAATAAATATAAAGATACAAATCTGTTTAAAGAAAATAGCAGTGGCCCCATGGTTACCACACTTGCCTGGCATGAACAAGGACTGGGGATTGAACCCCAGCACCACGTACACAACTAAGTGACTGAGCAAGAAAAGCCACATGAAAAACTAAATACAATTAAATACAATCAATTCCCTCTTTTTCTCTCTGTCCCTCTCTTTAAATACAATTAAATACAATCAATTCCCTCTTTTTCTCTCTGTCCCTCTCTTTAAATACAATTAAATACAATTAACTCTCTCTTTTTCTCTCTGTCTCTCTCTAAGAAAGAAAGAAAGAAAATAGAATAAAACAATAAGGCCAGAGTGGTCACAGCGGTCCCAGTAATATCAAGTTAAGATTTTTGAATTAAAAAATATTTCTTATATGAGGTAAAGATGACCACTACATAATGTGAATTAATTAAGAAAACAATCATAAGTGAGTGTGATCAATAAAAGGGGAAGAAACTTACAATTCCACAATCATAGTTAGAGATTTTAACACCTCCCTCAGCAGTTGATATACCACCAGCTAAAAAGTGGAAAACATAGAAAATCTGAATAACACCATCAACCACCAGGACTAAACTAACAGTTATAGGCTATAACACTCAATAATGGCTAAATACACATTTTCAAGTGCATTGTTAGGATAATCCATAAACAGAGCTGTAAAATAAGCCTTGATAAATATGACAAGATAGAAATCATACAGCATATGTTCAATGACCAAAATGGAATTGAACTTTAAGTAAAAAATCAAGATAACCAAGAAAACTCCATTTGAGAATGAACACTTCTAAATATTCACTGAATTTCAAAGAAATCAAAATATAAATTAGAAAATATTTTACACTAAATGACAAAAATATGACATAAAATTAGTGAAATAAAACAAAAACAGCTATAAATGGGAAAGGATAATATAAGAAGATAGGTCTAATCAGTAATCTAAGCATTGCCGTTAAGAAATTATCAAAAGGGGCTAGAGTTGTGGCTTGGCAGTTATGGTGCTTGCCTGGTATAAACGAGGATGTGAGTTTGAACCCCAACACCATGTACACAATGAAGTGTTGGAGCAACAAAAGCCAAATGAAAAACTATATAAAACTGATTCTCTTTCTCTATCTGTCCCTCTCTCTCTTAAAAAAGAAAGAAAGAAATTTGGGGGGAGGGAGGAAATTAAATCCAAAGAAGCAACAACAACAAAAATTTAAGGAAAAAAATCAATAAAATAGAAAACAGAAAAATGTTGAATATTCAACGAAATCAAAAGCTGATTCTTCGAAAAGAAGATAAATAAAATTGAAAAACTACTAGTGAAGCAGGATATGGTGGCATACTTCTGCAATCCCAGATGCTGAGAGGCTGAACCAGGAGGATCCCAAGTTCAAGGCCAGCCTCAGCAACTTAGGCCCTAAGCAATTCAGTGAGACTGTCTCAAAATAAATATAAAAAAATGGTCTTGGGGGCCTGGAGCTCAGCAGTTACAGTGCTTGCCTGGCATGCACAAATACACAGGTTCAAACCCCAGCACCACATACACAACTAAGTGTCAGAGCAATGAACGCCATGTGAAAAACTAAAAAAAAATTGATTCTCTCTTTCTCTCCCTCTCTCTCACTGTCCTTCTGAAGACTCCAAGATCTTAAAAAAAAAAATGGACTGGGGATGTGTCTCAGTAGTTAAGTGACCTAGGGTTCAATCAGTGGTACCAAAAAAAACAAAGAAAAGAAAGGAGGAAAAAAAAAAAGATAAAAACTACTAGTTAGGGGCTGGAGTGGTGGCTCAGGGGTTACGGAGCTTGCCCAGCATGTGCAAGTACACAGGTTCAAACCCTAGTACCCAAGGTACACAACTAAGTGTTGGAGCAACGAAAGCCATGTGAAAAACTCAATAAAAATTGATTCTCTCGGTCTTTCTCTCACACTGTTCTTCTCTCTTTAAGAAAAAAAAAAATCTACTAGATAGATTTAGCTAGAAAAAACAAAACACCAATATATAAAATGAAGAGGATACAGCACTATAATGTAAACATTTGAAAGACTGTAAGGGAACATTATTAAGAATAATTTTAATAAAGAACACGAACAAATTTCTTGAAAGGCAAAAGTTACCAAAGATAACAATGAAAATTTGAATAGCTCTCTAGCAATTAAAGAAATTCAATTTGTAATTATCATCTTTCTCACCAAGAAAACTCCTGGTTCATGTGGCTTCACTGGTGAAGTCTATCAAACTTTCAAGAAGAAATAAACCAATCCTACACAAACCCTTCCAGAAAACTAAAAAGCAGGGAACACTTTTCAATTCATAGCATGAGGCCAGTGTTCCTTTAGTTCCAAAATAAGACAAAAAAAAAAAAAAAAAAAAAAAAAAAAAAAAAAAAAAAAAAAAACACCTTAAAACTATAAACCCAGGAGGGCTGGAGCAGTGGCTCAGTGGTTTTGGCGCTTGCCTGGCAAGCACAAGGACCCGGGTTCAAACCCCAGCACTATGTACACAACTGAGTGTTGGAGCAACTAAGGCCATGTGAAAAACTAAATAAAGTTGTTTCTCTTTAAAAACAAACAAACAAAAAACTATAAACCCAAATCATGAACACAGATGCAAAATCCTTAACAACACATTAGCAATCAATATATTAAAAAGATAATACTTTGTAATCAAGTAGGATTTGTCCCAGGGATACATTAATTTTTAATAGCGTTTAATACTAATGAAATATAGGTGGCAATTCACCATACTGATATAAAAAATTAGAAACTTCATATAAATAATTTCAATATGATATTAAAACAGCATTTGACAAAATTCAACCATTTTCATGATGAAAGTTCTTGGTAAAGTAGAAAAAGAAAAGAATTTCTTCAACCAGATCAAAGGCATCTGTGAAATACCTAAACTAATAATTCACTGTTGAAAGGCTCAATGCCTCAGTGTTTATACTTAATATGGATAACAAAACAAGGATGCTGATTCTCACCAATTTAAAATTGCACTGGAGGTCATATTCAATACAATAAAGCAAGGCTAAGGCATATAGATTGGAGAGAAATATTAACAATCCTCATTTGCAGACAACATGAATGATTTTGGAGGTAGGAGTCCCTGAAGAATCTACAAAATAGCAGAATAACTGAATTTAGCAACACTGCAGGGTATTTGCTAAATGTGTGTGTATGTGTATACATGTTAGCACCACTAACTTTTAAGTCAACTAAGATATCATCAAAAGGATAAATTCAACATTATAAAACATTATAAAAGGAAATTAAACTACACTTTAATAAACTGAAAGCTAAGCAATGTTTAAAGCTTAGAGATTTCAATAATGCCAAGATGGCAAGGAAATCAGCCCCAAGTGGATCTATAGATTCAATGAAATCAGCCCCAAGTGGATCTATAGATTCAACGAACTTTCAAAATAGGACACTGATAACCAATCAAAGGTGTACAAAACAATTTAAAAGTGCTTAGTCATAAAAAAACTATTTAACCTCGATAAAACAGTGAATGGTGGTGGAGTTTTATCCCAATTTTGCTTTATTTCCCATTCCTCCTGACTATATGGCAAAATTCTATCATACAAGGCAGGCCCTAAAGGTTAGTGCTGATGTTATGTGAGAGAAAGGCACTGAAAATTCCATGCCTAGGGGCACTGTCAAAAACAACAGCCACCTCACAGCAAACAGGAAAGACCAACATCACAGCAATAAGAGGTCTAGAAACAGTTTGGGGAAAGCAAAAAACTCAGAATGAGCTAGAAATTTAAAAGCTTTTATAAATATATCTTTAAAAATAGCTGAGCGCAGTAGTGCACACCTGTAATCCCAGCAACTTAGAGGGCTGAGGCAGGAGGATCACAAGTTCAAAGCCCAGCTCAGCAACTTAGCAAGACCCTGTCTCAAAAGATAATATAAGGGTTAGGGATGTTGCTCAGTGGCTAAGTGCCCCTGGGTTTAATCCCTGGCACGCACGCACATACATACATACATAATAAAGGAAATCATGTTTAATGAATTATAAGGAAGTACAATAAATTATCAAAATATTAATAGAGACAAGTTATAAAAAAGCACCAAAAGGAAATCCTGGAGTTGAAAATTACCAAGAATGAAGAGTTCACTAAGAGAATCAACAGAAGATTTGAGATGGCAGAAAAAGAATCACTGAACTTGAAGATAAAACAATCTGAAAAGAAGAAAGAATTAAAAAAACAAAAAAACCCCCACCGACTCAGAAGCCTATTGGTCATTACGTGTCCCAACAATTTATATCAGTCCAGGGCAGGTCTGGCTTGCGTCCCCTGGAGTTGAAGAACTGAGAGATGCTAAGGCAAGCAGAGTAGACAGATTTTGTTTAGGAAAGGACAGAAAAAATTTCTCCTGAAGAAGGGAGTCCCAGAGCCAAGAACTCAAAGAAGGGGTCCAACTCATCTTTCTTATAGACTCTCATACGAGCATGGACGTAGAAGTTTTGGTCTGAGCTAGTCTTTTTCCTGCGCCCCGCCAATACCTTCACAGCAGAGGGGATGACTGTGTCCTGAATACCTTTGTTACCAGAGGACAACGTAACAGAGGATGCCTTTGCCCTCCCAGGAAAAACCGACCATTAGGTAATTTCCTCCTTACCCACTCTCATCATTCTGCCTACACTGACCACCTAACTTTTCTCCTGTCTCACCGTCAATCAACTAGAATTACGAAGACAAAGAAAGGGGCGGAAAATATCTCCAAAGAAACACTCATTGAAAATTTCACAAGTTTGATGAAATCATTAATCTGTATTTCAAAGAAGTTCAATAAATTCTTCACATGGTTAACTTCAGAAATATTTAACCTAGACAGATCTTAGTCAAAATGTTGAAAGACAAAATCTCAAATGCAGCAATAGAAAAAATGACATTAAATTCAAGGGCAGCACAATCAAATTAACAGCTGAGCTTCTATCAGAAACAACAGAGAACAGAAGTAGAAAGGGGGATGACAAATTCAAAGTGCTAAAAGGAAATTTCTATTTTGCAAAACTGTTGTGTTCAAATGAAGACAAGAAAAACAAAAGCAGATGATTCCTTGCTGTACACCTTACATGAAAGTATAAAAGAGGTCCTTTAGGCTGAAAGAAAGTGACACCAAGAAAGAAAGAGCAAGAGCACTGGTAAAGGTAACAAGACGAGTGATCCTAAAGAATATAAATAAATATATTTTCATATCAGCTGGTTTCAGATAATAGTTCTAAAATAAATATAGTAAAATAAAAACAAAAAGTGATGCTCCAAAAACATTTACACTTTGTGGAAAAAGAACAGAAAAACAATTACAGAAATAAAAAAACTGGGTGCAAATCCAACCATATCAATAAGAGGGTTAAGTGTAAATTCATTAAACATTCTAATCACAAGGCAGAGATCATGAGAATGAAATACAAGAAACAACTACGTGCTGCCTATAAGAGACAGGCTTTAGATTCAAAACAAAAATAGACATAAAGGATGGACAAGGCACACACAGTCATGTACCACACAACAATGTGTCAGTCAGAGACAGCATATGATGATGGTCCTGTAAGATTATATATGGCTAGTAATGTAGCAATC
The DNA here is from genome assembly GCA_004027875.1 of Aplodontia rufa. Classification (NCBI taxonomy): domain Eukaryota; kingdom Metazoa; phylum Chordata; class Mammalia; order Rodentia; family Aplodontiidae; genus Aplodontia; species Aplodontia rufa. Next base: position 7,714 of record PVKS010021959.1, on the reverse strand, counting down.
TTGGTTTGTGTAAGCACAATCACCTGAGGAAATATTACTCAGAATGTATCCCTAGACCTTAAGGAATTTATGACTATACCATGTAGGCAATAACCATGTGAAAGCTCAAGTGGTTATGAGATTGTTCGGGGACTGAATTGTACCCCCCTAAAACTCATGTTGAAGCCTTAACCTCAGTGAGCTATATTTGGAGTTAGGGCCTTGGAAGAAGTAATTAGGGTTAAATTTAGTCAAAAGGGTGCAGACCTACTCCAATCTGACTAGAGTCTTGATGACACAGAAAAGAGAAGACAAAGATGCCCACACAGAGAGAAAAGGTCATGTGAGAACAGAGAATGCACATTAACTACAAGCCAAGCAGTGTGGCCTGAGGGGAAACCAACGCCACGGCCTGCTGACCTTAGGCTTCTTGCCTCAAAAATTAGGAGAAAATAAATTTCTGTGTGCAAGCTATCAAATCTTTTTTTTTAAACGGCAACCCTACTAAGCTAATATACAGTGATAACAGACACAGTAGACTGAACCAAAAAAATGTTACTAGGGACAAACCAGGATATTTTACAATGACATGGGAGCCAAGAAAGATACAACAATTATAAACACACAAGAAAACAAAACACATAACAGTCTCAAAACATATGTAGCCAAAACTGACAGAAGAAAAGGAAAAGTAGAAAATTCTTCACTAGAGATTTTCATTCCACCCTCAACCAACAAAAGAACAACTAGACATAAAATCAGCAAGGATGTAGGGAGCACTCCACTCAAAAATAACAGCACACACACTCTTCAAGTACACATCGAATATGCTAAGAGGAAAAAACATGAAATAAATTAATTTACAAAGTCTGAAATCAAAGTTTATTTACTGACAACAATGAAATTACATCAGAAGCCAACAACATAAGGAAATATGAAACTCCCAAATATTTTTAAAAGGAAGAACATGCCTCCTCACCTAGAGGTTAAAGAAAAGGTCAACCAAATACCACACACACACAAAAAGAAAGAAAAAAAAAAAAAACCAGGCACAGTAGCCCACACCTGTAATCCCAGGGGCTTAGGAGGCTGAGGCAGGAGGATCACAAGGTGAGCACCAGTAGCATCAGCAGTTGAGCACCCCTGGATTCCATCCCTGGTACCAAAGAGGGTTAAAAAAAAAGAAAGAACAAAAGAGATCAAAAAATATTTTGGGCTGAAATAAAGCATAAAATTCACATGTGTTTCTTAAGGGACCACAAACATCCAACCATCCAAAACAATCTTAGAAATGAAAAGCTGGAGACTTCACACATCCTGATTTCAAAATTTAACTCAGGATGCTGAGGCAGGAGGACTGGAATTTCAAGGCCAGCCTCAGCAAATTAGACCCTCAGCAACTTAACAAGTAAAAAACATAGACATGTCTCCAAAGATGATATACAAATGGCCAATAAACACATTAAAAGACACTGAACATCTCTAATCATCACAGAAATGCAAATCAAAACTACAGCAAAATACCACTTCAAACCAACGATTGTGGTCACTATGAAAAAAATACAACCAGAGATGGAACTTGGCAACCACCCCACCACCAGTGACCCTGAGACGCTCCTGAGAAATAACTTCACACTGCAGGAGTGGAGGCAGTATCCTACAGTAGGACCAGGCTCCCAGTGTTGGGGAGCATTACCCCCCTAATTTTTTAACATCAAAGGAAAAGAGCTTTGCATTAACGAATCTAAATGACGAGTTTGTCGCACCTGCTCAATCAGCTCCACATCCAGGGGAGAGAGGAGCTACCCTGGAGAGAAGGAACTGGCACAAGTACTCTAACTGGGTCGCTGAACTCTATTCTCACAAGTAGCAGGAGAGGGCAAGATTTTCTACCCCTCTGCAACAGAAAATTTTGAGGAGATCCTTTAGGAAGAACCAGGCCACCCGAGATAACCAAACTGCATCCCCCTCCCCCCACAAGCTCAACTGGGAAGAGTCCCCAGCTAGATGGCAGATTCCCCAACAGTACATACTGACCTAGGGGGCAAAAATATCAAAACTCTCCCAACCAGATTTTTCTTCTTTTTTTAAAAATGGGGATCCTGCTGTCATCTAATATTTTTAACCTGTTTAACTTTTAACTTTCTTTTTAAATTTTTTAATCCTTTTTTTGCTTTATGGTTATTACTGAATTTGGTGTTCGTGGATTTACATATTTTCCTGTGTGTATCTATACTGGTGGTTGGCTTCTACTGTCTCTGTGTCTTCTTGAACTTGACTGCTGTCTCTATAACATTGGGCTCCAACCAGGAAAGCACTTCATGATAGCAAAATAGCCCTCAGTCTCCTTTGGGTAAAGAGAACCATGCCCCATACTAACCTCTTCTTCCCCTGTACTTTGGCAATTCCTAAATATAGCTGTTCTCTCTCATCCTCACCCAAAATCTTTACCCCACCTGCATCCCATTTCTATTTTTTCCTTATTCCTAACTGAATATCCTGCTCCCCTCTAATCCCTTGTTCCTCTTTATTCTAAATCAGGTGTTCTAATCTACCTCCCCAGTTCACCTTGGTCATTTCTTCTCCCCACTTACAGAGGCCCTGCTAACTGAAGGGATATTTTTCAAAATGGGTACTTGCCTGCATAATATATCATGAGAGTTCTCTCAAAGAAAACTGCTCCTATAGGTGCTAATCATCATCATAACTGTTTTAGTTGAAACTGTCTAGTATATGCACTATGGGCTCTCAAACCCTCACTGATTGGACTGGCACCTATAGGTCTGAGCTGCCCAAATAGCACCCCATCCCAACAAAGCAAAACCATAAGAAGCTCTAGTTACCCCTACAAGAGTAATACAGTCAGTCTAAGATACACCCACTGTTTATGAAAATGAGAAGAGGAAATAACTCCCCTCCTCATCCTCACAGCTCACCACCCAAGGACTCCTTGGTTGGGGCCCAAGATGAAAACCAAAGAAATTGTATCAACATTATGATTAGTAATTCAAAGATTTGAATGAAAAATTATGGAAAGACATCAGAGAACAAATTCAAGTGATGAGAGACAACTTTTATAAGGAAATAAGGGAGCAATTCCATGAGATGAAAGATCAGCTTTTTAAAGAATTAGACACCCTGAAAAGAGATGTAGCAGAGCTATCAGAATTGAAGAACACAGTCAACCAAATCAAATCTTCACTGGAAAATACTAACACCAGAGTAAACTCCACTGAAAATAGAACTTCAGCTCTTGAAGAACGTATATCAGATAATAAAGATAGGCTAAGCAATGTCAAGTTCAAGGAGGATAGACAAGAGAAGAAACTTACAGTACTTGACCAGAACTTCCAAATAACATTTGACAAGATGAGGAGAAATAACCAGAGAGTCATTGGACTGGATGAATACTCCAAACAGCAAACAAGAGGCACTAAGAATCTTTCACGCGAAATCATAAAGGAGAACTTCCCTCACATTAGAATTGACCCAGAATATCACATCCAAGATGCTTATAGAACACCAAACCGGCCTAATCAAATGAGAAATTCACTAAGACATATTATATACAAAATTAATAACTGAGAAATTAAAAAGAGAATTCTAAAAGCAGCTATAGAAAAGCCCCAAATCACATTCAGAGGCAAACCAATTAGGATCACTATGGATTTTTCAGATCAAACAATGAAGGCCAGAAAAGCTTGGGAAAATATTTTTCAAGCCTTGAAAGATAACAATTTTCAGACAAAAATTATATGCCTTGCAAAACTCAGCTTTAAATGTGACAGGGAAATTAAATACTTCAATGATAAACTCAAGTTAGCAAGATTCATGAACACAAATCCTGCACTACAGAATATTCTCAAGGATATTCTTCACTCGGAACAAAATACTAATACCCTAAACCCTTAAACAAAGGTGAGTCAATAACCACATTACACATTAAAGGATTCCCAAGATGGCTCAAAACTCTGTAATAGTCACAAAGTCTAAGACTCAGTTTCTCATATCTATTCTAACTCTGAATGTGAATGGTCTCAATACCCCAATTAAAAGACACAGATTGGCTCACTGGATCAAAAAACAAAATCCAACAATATGTTGTCTACAGGAGACACAATTAACACTCAAAAACAGACACAGACTGAAAGTGAAAGGTTGGCAAAATGTCTATCAGGCCTGTAGCCCAAAAAAGCAAGCTGGTGTGGCAATCCTAATTCCTGATAAAATTAATTTCCAGCTAAAACTAATCAGAAAGGACAAAGAGGGGGCTGGAGCGGTGGCTCAGCGGTTACAGCACTTGTCTGGCATGTCCGAGTACGTGAGTTCAAACCCCAGCACCACATACCAAAAAAAAGAAAGAAAGTAAGGACAAAGAGGGACACTTCATCATACTAAACAGGACAGTTTATCAAGAAGATATAACAATAATTAACATTTACAAGCCCCTAATTACAACCCCCCCAAATATATGGGAAAAATACTTAAGGACATTAACCCACTCATTGATCTCAACACAATAATACTGGGAGACTTCAATACACCATTATCAACACTAGACAGATCATCAAAACAAAAACTCAATAAAGATGTCTCCAATCTGAACAACTCTATTAATCAATCAGGCTTAATAGACATCTACAGAATATTCCATCCTAAGTCGGCTGAATTTACCTTCTTTTCAGTGGCTCATGGATCCTTTTCTAAAATAGACCACATCCTAGTTCACCGAAGTAATCTTAACAAATACAAAAAAGTGGATGTAGTCCCATGTATCCTGTCAGACCATAGTGCTATGATCTTAGCAATCAACAACAAGAGAAACAACAGAAACTACTCAAATACTTGGAAATTTAATAATTCCCTCTTAAACAAAGGATGGATAAAAGAAGCAATGAGAGCAGAAAACAAGAAATTCTTGGAAATGAATGAGAATGAAGAAACAACATACCGAAATCTCTAGGACAGTATGAAGGCATTCTTAAGAGGTAAATTTATAGCACTGAGTGCATACATCAAAAATCGAGAAAGAGGCCAGATAAACAGCTTTAAGCCACAACCAAAACGCCTGCAGAAAGAGGAACAATCCAATCCCAAAGCTAATAGAACACAGGAAATAACTAAACTCAGAGCTGAAATCAACAAAATTGAGAACAAAAAAAATACAAATTATCAACAAAACAAAGAGTTGATTATTTGAAAAAATAAACAAGACTGACAGTCCCCTTGCCAACCTCACCAAAAGGAAGAACAAAGTGAAGCAAATCAACAAAATCAAAGATGAAAACAGTGATATCACCACAGACTCAACCAAAATCCAGAATATCATCAGAACCTATTTTGAAAATTTATACTCTGCCAAGTTCGATAATCTGGAAGATATGGACAGATACTTGGAAACATACGACATCCCCACATTAACACAGGAGGACATTGAAAATCTAAACCAACCTATCTCAGATAGTGAAATCAAAACTGCAATCAAAGCTCTCCCAAAAAAGAAAAGCCCAGGACTAGATGGATATACAGCAGAATTCTACTAAACTTTCACAGAAGAATTAACACCAATCCTCTATAAGCTCTTCCGTGAAATTGATTCGGTGGGAGCACTCCCAAACACAAATATTACATTGATACCAAAATCCAACAAAGACACGGCAAGAAAATTACAGACCAATCTCCCTGATGAACACAAATGCAAAAATCCTTAATAAAATTCTAGCTAAACGGATCCAAAGGTAAATTAAAAAGATAAAACATCATGATCAAGTGGGCTTCATTCTAGGAAAACTAGGCTGATTTAACAAATGCAAATCAATAAATGTAATTCACCACATAAACAGAATTAAAAACAAAAATTATATAATCATCTCAATTGACGCAGAGAAAGCATTTGATAAAATTCAACACCACTTTATGCTCAAAACTCAGGAGAAGATAGGGATCAAGGGAAGATACTTTAACTATGTTAGATCCATTTATGATAGATCCATAGCCAACATTATGCTCAATGGAGAAAGACTGAAAGCATTTCCACTGAATTCAGGAACAAGACAAGGTTATCCACTTTCACCACTCTTGTTCAATACAGTCCTTGAAACCCTTGCCAGAGCTATCAGGCAAGACAAGGAAATCAAAGGAAGTCGTATAGGAAAAGAGGAAGTTAAGTTGTCTCTATTTGCTGATGACATGATTCTATACCTAGAAGACCCAATAAGCTCAACCAGAAAACTTCTAGAGCTTATAGGCAATTTCAGCAAAGTGGCTGTCTTTAAGATCAACACCAATAAATCACTAGCTTTCCTTTACTCCAGCAACAAATCTGCAGAAGAAATCAGAAAATCTCTCCCATTCACCATCTCCTCTGAAAAAATGAAATACTTGGGCATCAACCTTACAAAGGATATTAAGGACCTCTACAACAAAATCTATCAAACACTGAAAAAAGAAATTGCAGAAGACCTGAGTAGATGGAAAAACATTCCATGCTCATGGTTAGCAGCAGAATCAATATAATAAAAATAGCCATTCTACCCAAAGCCCTATACAGATTTAATGCAATCCACATCAAGATACCAATGTCATTCTTCATGGATATAGAAAAAGCAATTCTCAAGTTCGCATGGAATAACAGAAGACCCAGATTAGCCAAAAATTACTCTGCAGGAAGGAATACAGAAATACTACAGGGCCATAGTAACAAAAACAGCACGGTATTGGTATCAAAACAGAACTGAAGACCAATAGAATAGAAGATTCTGAGATGAACACCCATGTCTTTAACTATTTGATATTTGATAAAGGGGGCAAAAATATAGTGTGGAAGAAAGATAGCCTATTCAACAAATGGTGTGGACAAACTGGACATCCATGTGCAGACAACTGAAGCTGGATCCTTATATTTCTCCGTACACAAAAATTAAATCAAAATGGTTCAAAGATCTGGATATTAAACCAACAACTTTAAATTTACTTGAAAAAGAAGTAGGATCAACACTACAGGACATAGGGGTCGGCGGCACCTTCCTTAACAAAACTCCCATGGCGCAAGCAGTAAAGTTAAGAGTGAATGAATGGGATGCAATTAAACTAAAAAGCTTTTGCACAGCTAAATTAGTCAAGAGTGTCAAGAGAGACCCAACAAAATGAGAGAGAATCTTTGCCTGCTACTCCTCAGACAGAGGGCTAATGCCCAGAATATACAAAGAACTAAAAAAACTCAACAACAAAACCATAAATAATCCAATCAATAAATGGGCTATGGATCTAAAAAGAAACTTCTCACTAGAGGAAGTTCAGAAAGCCCATAAATATATGAGAAAATGCTCTACATCATTAGCAATAAGAGAAATGCAAATCAAAACTTCAATGACATTCTATCTCACTCCTGTTAGAGTGGCAAAAATGAAGAATACGAACAACGGCAGATGCTGGAGCGGCTGTGGGAAAAGAGGAACACTGTCACACTGCTGGTGGGACTGCAAACTGGTTCAGCCACTCTGAAAAGCAGTGTGGAGAATCCTCAAAAACTTAGGGCTGCAGGGCTGGAGCGGTGGCTCAGTGGTTTTGTCGCTTGCCTGGCAAGCACAAGGACCTGGGTTCAAACCCCAGCACCATGTACACAACTAAGTGTTGGAGCAACGAAGGCCATATGAAAAACTAAATAAAGTTGTTTCTCTCTTTCTCTGTCTCTCTCACTGTCCCTCTCTCTTTAAAAAAAAAAAAAAAAAACTTA
>PVKS010021958.1:0-34430 GCA_004027875.1 Aplodontia rufa | reverse complement strand
GATGTCATTCCTCCACAAACTATCCATTCAACGCATGAGCTCTTCTGGGGGAAAATGCAAAAGGTAAAATTCAAGGTGGATATCCATGATCTGGTTTTTCCCCTCAATAACAAAGTTTATATCCACTGATTGATAATGTTTTGATAATGTTTCTCCCTCAACTGTATTTCTATATTCTAATAAAAAAATAAATAAAAAAATAATAATTTTCATGTTATTTCTAATTTACATGATGCTTAAGGTATTTCCCTGACTTAAAAAAATTTATATTGGGGCTGGAGCAGTGGCTGAGTGGTTACGGCACTTGCCTGGCATGCACGGAGATGGAGGTTCAAATCCCAGCACCACATACTCACCAAAGTGTTGGAGCAATGAAAGCCACATGAAAAACTAAACAAAATTTACTCTCTCTTCCTCTTTCTTTCACTGTTCCTCTCTCTTAAAAAAAAATAAAAGTTTATATTGACCACTAATGTCATATAAGGACAGTAAAGGAGCTTAACAAAATACTTGTCAAAGGTGGATTTAGATCTGATGGGCTTGAGAAACACTGGACTAAAGGTGACAGAAAGAGCGGGAGTCAGGAACGTGGGTTGCATGAAATGCCCATCACCTACACATCATACCCCTCTCTGATTCAGTTGAAAGAAAATTACAACAAATATTCAGGTGAAAGAAGAAAAGAAGTGCTTTGGGGGTTGACCATAGTTCCTTAATGTAAGATTTTTAATTGTTTGGTTTTAAGATGGGAGTATGTCAGTTTACTATACCAGAGCATCTGAAGAGAAAGTAAAAACAAAACCCAGAACCTATTCAAGATTCCCAGGCAACAGGGAAAGGCTTCCAAGTGCTAAGAGGTCTAATTTAAGGAAAGCCAGATAAGATCAAAGACACCTCTGCTTACCTCCATGGAGATTTAGAAAGGACTATAAAAAGGAAGAAAACATCAAAATTCTGATTCTTCAAGTTTAAAGTTTGTCTCTTTTAAGAATGGAATTTTGCTAAATGGATCTTGAAAACATCATGCTTAGTGAAATAAGTTAGATACAGAAGCACAAACACTATATGATTCCAACCTAGACAAGGTACCTAGAACAAGCAAATTTAAAGAGGAAAAAAAAAGAAAAAAAGAAAGGAAAAAGGTTGATGCTAGGGTCTGAGGAAGGAGGAGTTGGGGAGTATTATTTAATGAGCACAGAGTTTTTGTTGGGGTTCATTAAAATGTTTTGGATAGTGATGACGGTCATACACCATGGTGGATGTATTTAATGCTACTGAATTGTACATTTAGGAATAGTTTAGGCTGAATCGGTGGCCCAGCGCTTATGGCACTTTCCTGGCATGTGCAAGGACCTGAGTTCAAACCCCAGCACCATGTACACAACTAAGTGTTGGAGCAACAAAAGTCAGATGAAAAACTAAATAAAGTTATTTCTCTCTCTCTCTCTCTCTGACTGTCCCTCTTTCTTAAAAAAAAAAGAGTAGTTTAAAAGTTAAACACAAATCCTATCAGACTAAATAGATTAAGTTAAAAAACAAAGTTTTCTTTTTTGTTTTTTCTTTTTTGCTGCACTGGGAGTAAACCCAGAGGTACTCTACCATTGAGCTACAACTCCAACCCTTTAATTTTTTTTATTTTTATTAAACTTTGAGACAGGGTCTCATTAAGTTACTCAGGCTGGCCTCGAACTTGTGGTCCTCCAGAATAGCTAGGATTACACTAGATAGTTTTATCTTTTAGAAAAACCTTAGACTCCCAATGCAATTAAGGTTCTAGAGTCTGTAGATTTTAAATCATTTCAACTTCCTATTCATATCCTTTCTTTCCAATTCTGTATATCATGCCATAAACACCATTTTATAAAGAACATGTGATGGCTGGAGCAGTGGCTCAGCGTTTACAGAGCTTGCCTGGCATGCGCAAGGATGCAGGTTCGAACCCCAGCACCACATACCCAACAAAGTGTTGGAGCAATGAAAGCCACATGAAAACTAAATAAAATTGATTTTCTCTCTGTCTGTCTCATTGTCCCTGTCTCTTAAAAAGAAGATAGAGAACAAGCCAGTCCTGTGTAGGAAATTTTCACATCATTGTTGACTACCAGATCTTCACATGCTGCTTTTAAAATAAAGCGGAACAGATACTCGTTTGACACATATGGAAGATTTATCATTCTCTAAATACATTTTAATGAATTCAAAAGGTCTTAGGCTCCCTGTCCTGGACTGTCTTGCTTGCTACTCCATGTGAAAGCAGTCAGTCAGGGACTGGCTTGTGCTACTGACACAATTACACACAAGGCCACTTTCATCCCAGTGCTGGGGGTGATAAGGTCATAAAAATCAAGGTCATCTGCTCCAATATCTAATTGTAGGATTCTGGGGGATTGATTAGTGTCTCTAGATTTATTTTTTAGCTAAAAACAGTTTTTAAAATATCATCATTTTATCCAGGTGCTTTACCTTACATTATTTCATCCTAAGAACAGAGTTCTACCATGTAGACAAAGTATCAAGAGGACACAACCTTAGCAGAGCCCTTCAGCTCCTCTGCTGGATTGAGAAGGTGGAGAATGAGGCTGACTCTTCCTCTCCATCATCCCCTTGCTCAGCCTGACCCTGGGTGAAGCCTGGACCTCTCTAGTCCCATCTGTGACTGAAGTCAGGGCTGCCATGGGCTGTAGAGTATTTTTTAAGTCTCTTCGTTTTCCAGTGAGAGATTACTTGGAATGAGATATGGGTCTTCACAGCTTACTATGGGAAGGAAAGATGTCTATCTCCATAACCCTATAGCTGTAACCCTCTTGTTCTACAGTCAAGCTACCAGGTGGACCATTAAATATACTGGGATGGATGATAGGTTTACTCTCTGGATCTCACAGAACTGCTTACCTAGGTGTTTCCATTACAGGTCCGCGGCCAACAGAAGCAGTATCAGCCTCCATATCAGCTGGGCAGTGCCAGAGAAACTTAAAAAAAAAAAATCTGCCCTCTTGGGGACATCAAAGTTTTTTTTCCTCTCTCTCTCTCTCTCTTTTTTTTTTTTGTAGGTAAGGCAAATAATAGTCTTTGTGTTTTATCAGAAAAGCTAATGAAGTTTACTTCTTTAGAACTTGGAGTGACTAGTAAACAAAATTATGTTGTCACTCTCCCTGGAGTACATCCAGTGCTGTCACAGTAAGCAAACATTTCTTCTCATGGGAACATAGCACTTGATGGCTTGTGCGGGCAGAAAGAGCCGAAGAAAAAAGAAAATATGTTGTGTTTGGAGCCATGTGTGATGCGAAAGACAAGAGGTATCAGCCTTTAAAGTGTTTGCAATTTTAAGAACTGTAGGATTGATTAATTTTTGATTGGGGCCACCTATGTGTCAGTGGAGACTTTGTTCTGAAATGTCACTGGGATGGACTTGGCCCTCAGAGTTTCTCTCTTACGGTGGCAAGGGCAGACAGGGCACTGCATTGGAGGCAGGGCTTAAATCTCAGGTGACTTTGGGGACTGTCACCTGACCGAGGTTTGTTTGTCCCGGACTGAGAAGACTGAACAAATTGCATGGGAGTGTGGAGAGAGGAGACTCTATAGCACAAGAACTCCACGCCTCTCCTCTTGGTGGATTCCATCTCTCTGCTGATCGCTTCTGGGACAAGTGTGACCCAGAACACGATGATGAACTGCCTACAGAGGGAGAGGGACAAAACCGGCTGGTTGAAAGCTCCAACCTAGGGTTTAGAAAGTTGTCCCCCAAAATGGCAAGAGGCCTTTTGGAGCAAACAAATTAGCTCATTTTGAGAAAGACGTATGTATGACCAAACATGGTAGGTATAAAATACTGAGAGAAACAACTTCATGGCTCTGAGAAAGAGTGGGGCAGTTCAGCCATGAGTCTGCCCTGCGGTGCAGTGTTAAAAGCCTTTCTCCCCACGGTGCTTGCTCACAGGAGATGGTGGTGCTGCTCCCCCTGTTCCTAGGAAAGTTGTCCTGGATCTGGCCGTCACCCTGCTGGATAGACACGGCTGACCGTATTTCAAGTGGTATGTGGGGTACAGCTGGCAGGAGAATTGGTTTCTCTTGTGGTCAAGGAGCATATAAAAGAGCCAGACAAGGAACAGCCACGTCAAGGCCTGGCTTGTCCATGGACAGTCCTTTGCCAGGAACCACCGGACACCCGACCCCAGTACAAGAAGGTCACATGGAGAAGCTGGCAAGAGAACCCGCCATCGGGACAGCACAGGAAGCAGCTCCTGTGGGTTTTCGCCTCGGCCACACCGCAAGGTTACACAACGTGAGGTGATGGGGGAAAGTGTTTTTTCTTCGTCTTTCAAATAAAAATAGCATTTCCTCAACAAATTAGTAAAAAAGAAGATTTTTAAAAAATATTAGCATGAAGAATGATCTGGAACTCTTTGCCTATCAGCTGATGAAATAAATGAGATATGAATGTTGGGAATAGAAATGGATAAACTGCAGTGTCTTTCCCTCAGCTCACTGCCCGTGCTGGGACAGACAAGCTTGTTTCATCCTGGTCAGGAGCATGTGGTTTGATGGTCAGGGGACAGGCGAGGGAGTCAGAAAGTCTGGGTTGTATTCCCAGCTTTGCCACTGACTCACTGGGTGACCTTGACCAATAGCTGTACCCTCAGTATCAGAATCCAGAAAGCAGGGATTTAATGACAGCCCCCAGAAGGGAAGGTTTGAGCAGTTTCTAGGCATATGGGCCTTGAAGCTTTGAGGTCCTAAGCCGGCCAAGATGACAAGAACTCCAAATTTAATTTTCTTGCGCAGGGAAGCATGATTGGGAGCTTTTAGAAACATTTAGGGTAGAGAGAATGATAAATCCCCATGACTGTCAGAGGTAACTTTGATATAGAGCTTCAAAGACTGTCACATCTCAAAGCCACCTTGTCACCTTCCAAAGTCTCATGCTCTTGGACCTTTTGAGTTTATTTGAAAACAATTTAAAATTAAATTCCATGCATTGAGTCATCTACTGCCAGCCACTAAATACTAAGATGAAAATCTCTGTGACATTTAACACAATGGTTGTTCAGAGGTCTTGCATTAGATGTTTTAAAGACTTTTATAATCTGGCTCGCTACCTAACTTCCAGGAGAACCTTAAGAATTTGAAACACTGTTACACAGACTTTTCAGACAGAAAAACAAACACCTGGGACTTGAGATGAGGACACTCCTCTTTCATCAGGTCTGATCTTCCAGTTATTCAACAGAGGAATTCTTTTATTTATTTTTTATTCATTGTATGGGGATTGAACCTCAGGGGCACTTTACCACTGAACAACACTCCTAGTCCTTTTTAGTTTTTATTTTATTTTTTTAAATACAGAGGTATATATATATATATATATATATAGAGAGAGAGAGAGAGAGAGAGAATCAATTTTTATTTTTTCATCTAGTTTCTGTTTCTCTGACACTTAGCTGTGTATGTGGTACTGGGGTTCTAACCTGGGTCCTCGTGCATGCCAGGCAAGCGCTCCACCACTGAGCCACTGCTCTGGTCCCTTAGTTTTTTGTTTTTTTGTTTTTGTTTTTTTTAATAGAGGGTCTGTGAGAGAGAGAGAGAGAGAGAGAGAGTCAATTTTATTTAGTTTTTCATATAGCCTTTGTTGCTCTGACACTTCATTGTGTACATGGTGCTGGGGTTTGAACCCTTGTACCCATGCATGCTAGGCAAGTGCTATAACTAACTGCCAGGCCACTGCTCTAGCCCCTAGTCCCTTAGTTTTTATTTTGAGACAGGTCTCACTAAATTGCTGAGCACTTGTGATTCTCCTGCCTCAGCTTCCGGAGTCTCTGAGATTACAGGCATGCACTGTCGCCCCCATTGGGGATTCTTTCTTGAAAGGAATTTGGATGGTGCTATGAAGATGGTAATTTACAGAGCACAAGTCAGGAAACTGCGTTTTGACCCTGGCGATTCCATCCTGGTGAATCAGTACTTTTGTCTCTAGGAATCAGTTTTCCTATTTGCAAAATGAGGGTGTGTCTCACAGTTCCCCTACCCCCTGCAATGGAAATTTCCTCCAAAAGTTTTATGGACAATTCCAGGATTAAAAAGCTCTAGGGGGGCTGGAGTGGTGGCTCAGAGCTAGCCTGGCATGTGCGAGGACGCGGGTTGGAACCCCAGCACCACATAAACGATAAACCGTTGGAGCAGCAAAAGCCCAAATGGAAGTTGAATAAAATTGATTCTCTTTCTCGCTCTCACTGTCCCTCTCTCTAAAAAAATAAGTTCTAGGAGAGGAAACTTAGCCCTTCACCCTCTGCTGACAAGCCTGGCCCGCAACTTCATAAATCATCCAAGTCATATCCATATACAGGACAGTCTGCGTGTGAGAGCAGGAGGAGGAGTGGGACATGGTTACGATCAGGCCACGTGGGTTAGTGACTATGCTGGATTGAGAGATGCCTATTTTGGGTTTTGATCCAGTCATTAAAAATAGAAGGTCTTAAAAGTTTGGATGAAAGCCACTTTGTAGTGTTCCTTTTGATGTGCCCTTGCCCTGTGCCCACATAAACTCTACACACTCCCAGTTAACTAGAACACCCCATTCCTTAAACGTTCCTGTTTCCTAAACTTTTTATGTGCATAGAATTTTTTCCCCCACATGACTAGTTTCTTGTAAGGAAAACAAACCCTTGATAAAGTATTTTCTGAAGTTACTTTTCCCTCAAAGTGAAAATAGCCTCTTAAAGTTATCGAAGACATACATGTTTACTAAAAATATAAAATAAAGTATACTATAAAGCAGAAGGATAATTTCTACTGCAATCCTAGTAACCAAGTGTAATTGCTGTTAACATTTTGACATTTTCATTTCAAAGCTTTTTCTGTGCATATATTTTCTTCCATACCATACAAAACACTTAAAAATGGATTCATATATTTAAAAGAATGGCCTATTAATTTATTTATATAAATAAATTAATATATATATACATATAAACAGAAAACATATGCATTGTAAAAATTCGTGTGGGTGCACATATACACAGCTGACTGTGTAGAGAGAGAGGTTCTACCATTGTCTATTATTATGCTATATCCAAATTCATGAAAGCATCATTGATATTTTTATGGGTGGATATTTAGTTTTCCTAATATTCACTTTTATAAACAACAATGTATTGAACATCTTCATAATACATTTTAGTATATGTGTCCACTTATTTCTATCAAATATATTTCTTAAAGTTAAACACATTTGTCAAGTTTTACACACATTTAAATTTTTAATATTGGTCATCAGAAAGGTTGGTATGATCTATATTATTAAAACAGGAATACTGAGAGGTTCTTAGTTTCTACTAGAAAACAGAATAGTATTGCCTCTTATAAATGCTTGTTTAAAATGCGGTCTGTGCTGGTAAGAGCCAAAATGAATGCTAATAACTGATGGAAGAAAAATGGTTAAGCAATCACACAATTGGATCTCCAGGTGAAATATGTGGGTTTCTAAGGTACATGGCTATTTTCAAACTCAAGGAATATAGATCCCTATGCTCATTGAGAATAATTCCTTTTCTCCCATCATTTTTATTTTTCAAATACGTGACCTTTAATTTAAAAAGAATGATTGAATGCAGACAAAAGTAAGGCTAAACTGATGTATGGCAGGAAAATGGTTAACCAGGAAGTGATTATACCACAACCTATCCCTCTTAAGTTACAGTGGGCTCAAGAGGGACTTGCCCCTGAAGGATGAAATTAAGTTGTTGAGACCATCACTTTGATTTTACTCAACCAGCTAAGGAAGAAATACTATTATTTTTGCACAGTGAATTGATCTACTGCACTACACAATGCTGGTCTGTCACTCATGGTGACAACCTAGACAGGGGCCCTACTTTGATCACCAGAAAGTTACGGCTGCACGCCGGAGTCAATGTGAATGAAGAGTTCTTATTCTGGCCTCTGGGACACAGATACTCCAGACCAGAAGGGAAACTAGTCCAGTGGCACCTTCTGCCGAAACGGCTCTTCTGCATTGTTCAATATACAGGGACAACTGCTCTCATTTCTAGCAACATTGCTGTCATTACCTTAAGATTTCACATCTTTTGCAAAAATTGGAAATATAAGCCAAGGCTTTCTTCTTTAACTTGAAACTTATGATTCTTTTAATAAGGGAAGTCTCTATAAGCATTGATTAATAGCTACCCACAAATATTCAAATCAATCATCATTCTGTCCTGAATAAACAGAAGGGACAACAGATATAGCTTAAGAAGCTGCCTTGTGACTGCAAGATGCCATGCCACTATGAGCTATTATTAACACATTTAATGAAAAACCAAAAAGACTATGGCTCATTTGAAACAGTCCATCAATCTGGATTGAATTACTTACAAAGAAAAGAAATGTTTATAAAGAGAATTAGACTTGGGCTTCAAGAATGCAAGTGCTACTGTAAGGAATAATTTGATTGTTTCTCTCTCTGTATTTCTGTTCCTCTTACCCGACCCACACTCTGAAAAACAGGTTTAAATTCAATCCAGAGCTTTGAATTATGATTAGAATTTTTTTTCATGCTGCTGAGGTGGAACACAGGACCTTGTACTTCCTCTACCACTGAGTTTAATCTTAAATCCTATAAAAATTTTCTGATAATGAATATATTTTAAGTACTTAGATAAGACTGAAACCCTCCTTATTCTGCTTCCCGAGTTGCTGGGATTACAGGTATGTATCACCGCACCCAGCTTAGAAAACTTATTTAATAATAATTAATAATAAGATTGCTGTAATTTGTCTCGGTTGGTTTGACTTTGTTTTAAAATCAAGGGATCCAGAGAACTGTTCAGCCTCTTGAATCTGTGATCATACTTGGGCTTTGCCTCCTTTGAGTGTTAGGAAGCCCTGGGCATTTATCCTCTGTTATCCTGCAAATAATCTTGTTTGTGGAAAATATTTGTTCTAACACTGAGAATATATGGAGCAGATTTCTATTTTCCTCCATTTTCCTGACATCTGCTAAGGTATCTTTTTTCTTTTCTTTCTTTCCTTTTTTTAGAGGGACAGAGTGAGAGAGAGACAGATAATTAATTTTATTTTTTTCATCTGGCCTTTTTCTGACAGTTGTGTATGTGGTGCTGGCGTTCGAACCCAACTCCTTATGAATGCTAGGCAAGCACTCCAACCTCTGAGTCACTGCTCCAGCCCATGCGGATGTATCTGGTATCCCTATTAACAATTATTTTCTTTTCCTGACATTACTATGACCTATTCATTTTAAAGATTTGGTTAAAAATTTTGTACACTTATTCACTGATAATGAAAAATGAAAGGGTTCACTCATACAAAATGATTATGCCTAAGGAAATTCAAGTTTTGTGTTCTAACCTGTTGGTCAGAGCTGACCATTTACATGTATTAAAAAAGGAACTGCAGACTATGATGACTGGTTGAGGGATGTACATCCTACAGCCCAGCCTTCTTTGCCCTACATTTTTCTATCTTTCAGCTTGCTTAATGATCTTCACATTTTAATCAATCTTGAATAATCATATTAAGGATTCAGGATTTGAATTTACATGGGAAAAGAAATATATTACCTGGTTAACACAGTCACCTGGCTAATTTACACATGCGTCCCAATATCCCATTATCTCTTAGCACAGAAAAGGGTTCAGAGGTGAGCTGAAGGAAGAGACAAGAATTGAAAGGAAATTGATAGGAAAAAACTACATATATAGGAACAGGGATTCCTGCCCAGGACTAGTCCTTGAAAGGCTTGAGGGTGCTGGGTCTTACTTATTATGCCCCAAAGGTCTAGAATAGGGTCTGGTTCTGAATGAATGAACAAAGGGATGAATGTATGGGTGTCAGGGTGAGAGGGTGTTTAATAAGTGTTGATGGTGCAGGCAGTCTCATAAAAATGACAGTAGGTGGATGGGGGTGGTGTAGGTGTATAGGGAGTAAATTTGTTGAAAAAAATTTTAAGAGCAAACTCTCAAAGCCTGGAATTTGTTTTGGAAACAGTGACCCACAGCTATTGCCTCTTGCCAGATGTGCTGGGTTTAGAGAGGGTCAGGTCATCTTTCATGGCTTTTCTTCCTGCACATGGGCCCACAGTATTAGCCATGTTTTCCTCATGGCCTTTGCATAGCACTGCAAGCTCAGTCCTGTGTCCAGTAGACGGCGCTGTTGTACTCCAACCTTGCTGGAGATGCCATCTTTCTTCCTCATAGTGGTTCATCCCAGGTTTTCATAATAAAAAGGTTCTCAGACATTTGGGTAAAGACATTTTTACCCCCAAAACCAGATGCAAAAATATCTCTGTGCAGGAGCCTTACCTCTATGTCTTTACAAATCAGTACAGGAAAAAAAAAAGGAAAAACATTCATGCTTTTCTTTTTCTGGGAAACAAAACAACAAATCAAACCTTCCTAGGATGGGGTCCCAAAACCTTTGACTGAATTAAGCAGCTGGGGAGCAAGGAGGAGGTAGGTAATGGTGGTCAAATAATCTCCAACACTCAACCACCACCCTGTTTTGCTTGAGGGTGAAGAAATTGGTGGGAGGCCTGGGCCGAGCAGCGTGGAGTACACAAGGCCATTGTGAAGGAAGGTGCAGAGGCTGCTGCTGGAAGGCTTGGGGCAGCGGTCCCCCAAAGCCCACTGCCAATGAGTCCACAGGGCAGCACTGGTTGTGACCGCAAAGAGACTGAGGAAGATGCCACCCTGGCCTAGGGTCAAACTCTGATGTTGACAGGGAAAGGAATGTGGACTTTGGCTGAGTGAAGAGAGGAAATATAGGAACCGAAGGAGAAGCCACCATCAGCCAGGGAGAGTGATGTTCCTTGTCTCTGGAGAAGCAGTTTAGGAAGTTCTAATCCATTAGCTATTTTGAGAAATTTCACACTCTATTGAGTAACATCTCACAAAACAAAATAATCTCTTTAATGAGAGTGAGAAGTAGCTGCTGGTCCACCTCATGGACAGTAAAAGCCACATAAAAAGAGGTTATTTCACATACATAGATTTTCCTTGACTTTGATCACTATAAAACTAATGTGCAACTAGAAAATACAGAAAATTCTTTTTTTTTTTAAAGAGAGAGGGACAGTGAGAGAGACAGAGAAAGAGAGAAACAACTTTATTTAGTTTTTCACATGGCCTTCGTTGCTCCAACACTTAGGTGTGTACGTGGTGCTGGAGTTTGAACCCAGGTTCTCGTGCTTGCCAAGCTAGCACTGAAACCGCTGAGCCACCACTCCAGCCCTACAGAAAATTCTTAAAGATTACTTAGTGAAAATTGTTAATCCTAGTTGTGGGGGGTGGGAAGCAAGTTGGTTTAGGGATGGAAATAGCTGGGTTTGAGCCTTCCCGTTCCTAGTTCTGATGGTTTTGGGTATACCATAATATCTCTGAGTCTCAGTTTCATCCCCATAAAATGGGGATACTTACTTCTGTCTTATCTTCCTCACTAAATTGTTGTAAGCCACACATGGAAAACAGTTTGTTCTCCACACAAGCATGAGGATTTACATTTGCCAGGGATCAGATCCTTTTCCTCCCACTTCCAAAATGCCTCTCTGCCTCAGCATGGAATACAGAAATTTTACACATAGTGAATACAAAAGCAAACAGATGAAGAAAAAAAAAAACAAGCAAAAATCCATGTGGTAATTAAGCCAAAATCATGATAGAATGTTTTATGTTGCAGTCAACAATGGGACATGTTCAGATTTATTTCCATCCTATGAGGTTGGTGTGCCAAAGTCCAACTAGCTGCACGTTATTATAGAGCCCTGTATCCAGAAATCCTCAGCATTTAGTTTTTTTCATTGCTATTACTTCTCAGCTGATTAGTACAGATATAAACCAGAAAAGACTGGTCTGTGACCAATAAGACTCCATCCAGCTTGTAATTACAGAAGAGATATAACAAAGATAACAGATATTTATAATAACCCTGAATGCTGATGTGAAACTGTTCATGTCAATCTGATTTCTATAGATAGTAGAGCAAGTAAGTTAAGACATTATAAACCTATAATAGAAGTAAGACTAAGAAATATAATCAATGGTCAGAGATTAAGAATAAAAAAACAGGAAAAACATGGATTATTAAAGAACTGAAGTCCTTCAGAAAGTCACCTAAGTGAGCTGCTTTAAACTCATTTTATGAAAAGACAGGACATACACGAAATGCATATAGACACACACCAAAAAGTCCAGAAGTTTTTCTGCACATATATTTAGGATATTTCTACTGACTAAAGGGAATACAGACTTAGAATAAGTGGCAAGTGAAATAAATCCAAACAAGGGAATCAAATAATCATTCAGTCCGATAACTGAACGCAAGAATACAAACTAACAAATGCTGGAGGGGTTGTGGGGAGATGAGAACACTAGTACACTGTTGGCAGAACTGTGGATTGTTACAGCCCCTCTGGAAAGCAGCGTGGAGACTCCTTAAAAAATTAGGGTTGGATCCACCATATGAACTAGCTATCCCTTTTCTGGGTATTTTCTCAGAGGAGTGAGAATCAGCATATTACAGCGACACAGCAAAATCAATGTTCATAGCTCAATTTACAATAGTTAAATTATGGAATCAACTCAGATGCCCCTCAATGGATGAATGGATTCAAAAGTTGTGAGATATATATATATATATATATATATATACACACACACACACACACATACAATGGAATTCTACTCAGCTATTAGAAACAACAATATTATGGCCTTTGAAGGTAAAGAATGGCAATGGAAGAAATCATGCTGATCATGCTGAGTGAAGTAGGCTAAAACCAGAGAGTTAAGTGTTGAATATTTTCACTCATTTGTGGAGGCTAACAAAACCCAGACTTGGGTGAAATGTAGTCAAACTCATGTATTAGACCCAGCAAAGGCGTAGTAACAGTCTAGGGGAACCATAGGTATGTGAGGTGGGGGAGGCGAGAGGCAGAGGGATGGGAGAGAGAGCAAAGACAGGGAGGGATCTAGGGAGATAATCAATAATGTAGCATACTCTTTACCAACCTCCCCAGAAGTCAAATAATACTTATGGAAGCATTTAATTCTGGAAAATTCACAATCTTACATGTGTGTGTGTGTGTGTGTGTGTGTGTGTGTGTGTGTATACATTTACATCTGTTGTAGGGGCATAATGTAGAAGAAACAAGAGATTGGGATATGGGCAATGTGGGGTTAACTGTGATTTAGGATCAAATGCATATCATATTGTTACTTTTTTTTTGAGAGGGAAAGAGAGAGAGAGAGAGGAAAGAGAGAGTCAACTTTATTTATTTTTTTAACTGGCCTTTATTTCTCCAACATTTAATTGCGTATGTAGTGCTGGGGCTTGAACTCAGGTCCTCACACACGCCATCCAAGCGCTTCCATTGCTGAGCCACTGCTCCAGCTCCGATATGGTTGCTTAAATGCATTTATGATTGTACAACAACTCAACTCCTTAATTAAAAAAAAAAGGAAAGAAAAAAATAACTGAAGGCAAATATTAAAACATGGTTTTTTTTGGTTTGTTTTTGCATCTCCGTCCCCCCACAAGAGCAGGTGTAAGCAGTGATCTACTATACCTGTTTGTTTTACACATCTTCGTTATGCTCTGCATAAATGAAGTGGCCACGGAACTGGGGTGCCAGGGAATTCTGAAGGAAAAGCTATATAAGATATCTAAAAACCTCATTGCCGAGTTTAATTCAGCTTTCAAATGAATGTCTAGCGTTAGGGGAAGAGTTAGTTAACCACTCAGCAGCCTGATGAACTGCTCTGCAGCAGCCACTTAAATAAGTGGAAAATGTTTACAATGCAATGTAGAAGAGTAGGAATTCAAAATAGGATTGCCCACCTTCTGAAATCTACTTACAGGCAGAAGGTAAAATGTAGAGAGATAATATGTGGAGCACGGTCCTGTGTTTTCTGATCACTTACTAATTTCAATACTGTTTTTGAATCATATTTGAAAACACTACTTTTTTTTTCAGTTAAAAATAACGGTGGCTCTGATTGCCATCATGATCTCCATAAAAAAGCAAAAATAAAAACAGAAATAAAAAAATCCAGGACTTCTCTAATGTTCAGCCTCAGCATGGGTTTTCGTTGTGGCTGCTGCTGTTTTTAATTTCCTATACATGCTGAAAGCGTTTGCACCATGCTGTTGGATGTTTTTCTCTGGAGGATATCCAAAGTTTTGCTACTGCTGCCCTCCGAAGTGCAGCATTGTCTGAATTCCTGAACTGAACAAATATTCAATGCATCTCCTTCATTAGGATCTTAAAAGGTGAATATGTAATAAATAGTAGATTAACATGTACTATGATATCTCTCTGCCTTACTGAGGATTGAACCCGGGAACTTGCACTTGCTAGGGCAAGATCTCTACCACTGGCCACCATTCCCAGTCCCACAGTTTTGCTTTGCTTTTATTTTGAGACAGGGTCACAGAAAGTCCTAGATATGATACCAGAAGATTGGAGTCCAAATCCAGCCTCTCACCTGCTTTGTGACAGTAAACTTTGGGAGCCTGTGTCGTAAAGGAGTCTGGTGTGACACCTGTTGTAACGCACTGACTGTATGGTTGTTATTTACCACCTAGCACACCGAGGCTCAGAGAAGTTCAGCCATTGACAAAAGTCACAGAGCAGGTGAGAGGCTGGAATTGCACTCCAGTCTTCTGATTTCATATCTAGGGCTCTTTCCTTGACAATGTGCTCCATAAATTGAATTTGTTGCACTTATCTTTTTTTCACATGAAGTTTTTTTCTCCAAATTTAAGTAATTATATCCGATCTCACAATCACATCTCAAAACAGATGACTATGAGATGTAAGGAAGCAAAAAAAAAAAAAAAAAAAAAAAAAAAAAAAAAAAAAAAAAGGACTACAGGACAATGAATTTGATAAGACACTAACAGAACCAAAAAGGCTCTCAATAAAACTATTTTATTTTTAACAATCACAATATGCTTGAGCAAGTGTTACATCACTTGAGCTACAGGTGGTACACTGGTTTCAACCTGTCCAGCATAAGTCTAGGCGTGGTTTCTTGTCTGCCAGGTATCGAAAGACTCCGAGCTGACAAATTTAGAACAAGGATCCCTGCTGGCCTAAGCAGAGGGGTGCAACTGCCCACAAGGCAGGAAGGACAGAGTACCTTGTCTCCTGAAGGTGGCCTGATGGGCCCTACGGCCTGACATTCACCCTTCAGAGGGGTCCATGGCTCCCAACAGGCCCAAGAGTGGGAGGAGTCAAGGAATCAAAGCAATTTAATCAAAGCAGGAGCTAAGGTACCAGTAGAAGTTACCTTTCTAAAGCCTGGCAGTGTGAAATGGTGAGGATAAAATAAAATGCTATGGTTTAGATGTGAGATGTCCCCCAAAATCTCATGTGTGAGACAATGCAGGAGGGCTTAGAGGTGAAATGATTGGGTTATGAGAGCCTTAACCCAATCAATGAATTAATCCCCTAATAGGGATTAAGTGGGTGGTAGCTGAAGGCAGGTAGGGTGTGGCTGGAGGAGGTGGGTCATGGGGGGCAAGCCTTTGGGGTATAGATTTTGTTTTTAGCCAGTGGAACTCTCTCTCTCTCTCTCTCTGCTTCCTGATCATTATGTGAGCTGCTCCCTCTGTCACCCTCTTCTGCCATGATGTTCAGCCTCATGTTGAGCCCTGAGGAATGGAGCCAGGCTTCTACAGATTGAGACCTCTGAAACCATGAGCCCCCAAATAAACTTCTCCTCCTAAAATTGTTCTTGTCAATTCTTTTAGTCACAGCACTGGAAAAGCTGACTAGAAAGCTAAATTACCTCTGAGGCCTAGGAGTCAGGTTACCTGGGCTCTAGTCCTGGATCTTTCTCTGAGTTTTGGCAAATCACATCACTTTTTAGGCTTCCATTTTTCATAGGTGGGACAAGGAAACTAAATTAGATGATCTACTCTCTCTCCAACACCCCCTTTCTCATTACAGTGTTTTGCTAGGAGGTCCCTAATTTGCCTGTGGATTTGAAGATTCAGGACAGAG
The DNA here is from genome assembly GCA_004027875.1 of Aplodontia rufa. Classification (NCBI taxonomy): domain Eukaryota; kingdom Metazoa; phylum Chordata; class Mammalia; order Rodentia; family Aplodontiidae; genus Aplodontia; species Aplodontia rufa. Next base: position 18,412 of record PVKS010021958.1, on the reverse strand, counting down.
GTAAACCTAAATCCTTGCTCACTCGACCATTTCAAGACTTGGGGATAAAAAAAATTCTCCTCAAATATCAAATGATGATTTTTCTTCATCTATGATCATCCTGGTTTGACTGGATCACCAAATGCAGTTTTGAGAGAATTGAAAATTTTATGAACATTCCCTCCAAATGAGCTCAAGAAATACTTAAGCAAATAAGTATTATGGAGCTGGAGAAATAAAAAAAAAAAAAAAAGAACTGGTGAAACAGGACCTTGAAGGAATAAGACTGGGTTGAAGACCAGAAGAAATCCTCTGAAGGAAAAGGGGCAAGTAGAAATCAGAGAAAGAGTCATTCATTTATTCAACAGACTGGGTACTTAGCAAGTTCAAGGAAGCCTTTGTATCGGATTAGTTAAGAGTTAACATTCCATTACAGACACTATCTTCGAGCACTTTCAAGTTCAAAGGTGATGTAAAATACACATATATAGTGGAAAACGCAAAGTTTCATTTGAAATACTGAATTATAGAAAAGCGTCACTAAGGCCAGAACATACCACCTTCTAGTACCCAAAATATGTCAGGAAATGGCATGTGAACCCACGTGCAATCCAAGCTCACTGAAGAGAGGCTGGGTGACGTAGCTGAAAGGTAGCCCAACTGCAAACCAAGAAAGAAATGTCCTCATTCTGTCAGGTTCCAGGCCTGAGCAACATTGGAATTTAAAGGCCCTCTGACCTAGGCACCTGGGCCCCAGGCTGCTGCCCTCAAGTCCTGAGTTGTTCTGTGGGTGAAGCAGAGCTTCTGTTCTGAGAGCATCTGGCTATTTTGATCATGTGGTCAAACCACGATTTTATAAAAGGAAGCTAAATAATGTTCTCAATGACATATTGTAGTGATCAAAAGCTTGGCGTAGTCAGGCAAATTCTAATTTATCTCAGGAATATGTTTGAAGGAAGGCTTACTTCTAAAGGTGCAGCCAGATGCAGGGTGAGGCATGGTAAGAGTCAAGATTTGGGGTCAAGCCCCAGCTCCAGAGCTCACCCATACAAAGCCCTGGCCCAGCACTTACTGCTTTGAGCCTTGGCTTCCCTGTGTGTGCAATGGGGTTGATAGAGCCTGCTCTGTTTGCTGACTGGATTCCTACGTGAACCAAATTAAACAAGGTCACATTTAGGTTAGTACTTTGTTCTTCCTTAATAGCAGGGATGTCTAATAAATTTTAGCTCTTTAACTCCTAATCCATAACATTGCACATACCAGGCACTTGATAAATTATGTTCAATTCTATTGCCCTTCAAATAAGGCAGACTGGGCACTGCTTGTCCTCTTTTATAAGTGTGGATTTGACTGTCCCAGGGGCTACTTATCCCTTTGACCCATCATGCCAGATCAAGATGCGCAACTCTGATGAAGTACAGTGTAGTCCTCCTCAGCTGTAAGCCCTGATGGTTCCGTTATATCATACTGTTTTCTTGTGGTCCCCATGTATCAGTATACACATGATGTCATTTGTCATATAAAAGGATTTGCCCTTCATGGTCCTAAGGTCTGTTCTGCGTTAGCTAACAACTATCCACCAAGGGACAGCTTAGAACACTGCTAAGCAGGAAACCACGTTGTAAATGATTTGTTTTATTTTCATCTTGTCATCCTGTGTGGCTCTGCATTGCTTTATCTGGGCCATGGAAATGGCTTTGAGTGCGAGTGGTCAGAATCAAGTCGTGTTCTCTCACTTCATCACATTTGGCACATTTTCTCTCTGGACAAATCCAGTGGACATTTTGCAGACCTGCTAATCTCAGGAAGACTGAAGTTTTTAGAAGGCTGCTTTTTATATTCAGGGGTAAGTGGCAAGGGAGGAAATGCTCACTACTGTTTGGGTATGTTTTCTTAGCTTGGCAAAGAATTATAACATAATGGGATTGATTAATGGCTCACACAGGAGACACAGTCCAGTAGTTGAGGCTGAATGAGGCTGAGTGCCTGTTTGCTTTTCAATCTCCCAAGATCTTTAGCTATTGTGAAGTATCCACTTCCCTGGTTTACTTTTGGGAGAAGATTATACCGATAAAAAAAGTGTACTTTGAGTGGAATTTACTGTACTATCTCTGCAGCCTTCTGGAAAGTGTCACCCCATGAAGAATACTATGTTTGATTTCATAGAGAGCATTTAAGTTATCTTGCAATGGATTTCTGAAATTTCATTATTTTATTTGATAGTATAAGCTTCTAGGTAGGATATTTCATTAGGGAAGGGTGGAGTGTCAGACTGGCTTAGATGATAAAACAGTATCTTAGCAAAAAGAGAAAACTCATGGTATGAGTGCCCGAGCTTGGGCCCACTCTTTGAAACCTGGGGTATTCTATCATGATGGCTGTGGGTGGGTTTCTGTGGATCTTTTTAGAACCCCTGTCTAATCAAAGTGCAAGTCCTTTAAGTGCAGGTATTATAGCTTACCATAATTTGGTATCTCTGTTGATGGGGATTTGATATGTGCATCACTATTGTTAGTAAGCTGATATACACCAAACAATTGAATGTGTTCTACATGAGAAAGGTGCTGCTGGGAGCCCATCTAAGCTCCTGCTTCATAGAACTTACTTTCTAGTGGTGCAGAAAGCAATTCATGAGTAATCAAATAAATATTCAGTATTGTATTAGTTGCTACCAACGCTATGAAAAAAAATTGAAGCAGCTTAAATGGGTGGAGAGGAACAAGAATCGTGTTTTGGATCAGGCAACCAGGAAAGTTCATTTGGAAGAAGTGCCATTTGAGCAGAGACCTGAATGCACAGAGGATTTGAGCTATGAAGGTGGATATCTAGGGGACATGCATTTCAGACAGATGGACAAAACAAGTGGAAGGATGAGGGATTGTGGTTAAGAAATTGGTCTCTGGAATTTAGCTGGCTAGGTTCAAATTCTGGCTCTGCCTCATATATCTCTGCAGGAAAGAAAAATGTAATAAGTTGGTATTTATTAAGTATTTACAGAGTGTCAGTTAAAATGCTGAGCCTTTTAAATGAACTCTCTTGTTTAATTCTTACATCAATCCTGCAAAATAAGTACAATTATTTATATCATTTGGCCAACAAGGAAATAAGGCAGAAAGACGATAGAGAAGAGCAGCACCAGAATTCAATCCATACTTGAATCGCAAGAGGTTTTCATACAATATAAAATGTGGAATGAGCATAGCTGGGTGTGGGAAAATTGGGATCTTTGTCCTTTGCAGTTTCTCCTTCTGCCAGTGAACCCTCTTTCCTCCCACCCCACTTAGGGTCTTCTGAGGTGGTTTGGGAGTGGGTAACTATGAATTACTACCTCTTTTTCTGGACCTTCCCCCATGAAAATGATTCCTGGTTCCCAACCTTGGAGAATGGTCATCTTGGTTTAAGGAACATGGCAAAGTGCCAGTGGGAGTTCTGACTTAGAAATAGCAGGAAGGGTAAGTCTTGGCTTTGCAAATCATCAGCTGGGTGACCTAGGCTATGCTGCTGGCTCTCTGAGCCTCAGTTTCCCCTACATAAAATGGATTAATAATATTTGTACTGTATACCTCACCTAATGCTATTTCTCCTGTGAAAATCAAATAATAAGGTCATACATGATAATGTAAATTATAACATATAAGCTATACTTTGATTATAGCATATTGCTATGAATATGCAAACATCCCATGATGTTTAATTTCTTGGTTATTAGAATATGTTACTGTGACAAACTTCTGGCCCTGTTTTATATTTCTATCTCTGATGTCACTCCATCCTATTCCTTCCAATTCTTCAAATTTTATTTCTCTGGACAATAAAAATATTTCTTGGACTTTGACCAACAGTTTAAAACTTGATTCTGGAAACTAGATAAATTAGAGCAGTTTGTACCTTTAGAAATTGAAGCTATTTGACTGTAATTTCTACCACATGTATATATTTTATTGTACAACATAATCTCAGTTAACCAGAATTCTAAAAGGAATGAGACATTTTAAGTAACTATTTCTTTTTTCTTTTCTTTTCTTTTTTTTTTTTTAAGATTGAGGAACAGTGAGAGAGAGGAAAGAAACAGAGAGAAACAGTTTTTATGTAGTTTTCATGTGGCTTTCGTTGCTCCAACACTTTTTTGTGTATGTGATGCTGGGGCTTGAACCTGTGTCCTCACGCATGCCAGGCAAGTGCCGCAACTGCTGAGCCACTGCTCCAGCCCCTTAAGTAACTAATTCTTGGCTAACCAAAAAGCTAAAATGAATTTAGAAACCCCTTTCTTATTTTATACTGTAGAAGTAATTTTTGAGATACATTGTCTACTCCTCTAATTTAGAAGACAGAATCCAGCGATCATAATGGTGTGTGTGTGTGCACATGTGCAATTATTTTGTGGAGTCCAGAGTTGCCATTTTGAGCATTACTGTTCAGAAAGGTATCCAACGCTGTGTACCCAGTTGTGGGCAACACTGAAATCGAGTTATACATGACATGTCCCCAGACCAACACCTGGCGGGTTGAAGACTCGTTACACATTAAAAGGATGTTAAAGCTACATGGTGGTTGAGGGCTCAGGCTCAATGCCAGTTCCTTCGGTTTGGAATCTTGATTTGGTTACTGAGTTGCTCTGTGGCTATGGATAAATTACTTAACTTCTTTGAGTTCTTAATTTTTTCATTAGTAAATGAATAATACCTACTTCATAAAGTTATCCCAAGAGGGGTAATGCCTGGTGCATTGGCGCCCTGTAAAGCTGGGAAAGCTTGCTGTTGTTGGTTGTGATGAGAACTTAGTTCATCTTTAATATGTTAATTCTCAACAATTCTAGGAAGCAGGTACTATCACTATTCTTACTGTACAGATGAGAAAATTGAAGAACAGACATACTGAGTAATTTGCCTGAGGTCACTCAATAAATTTTAAGGGAGCTGACAACCCATCATGCATGGCTCCAGATCCACAGTCCTAATCCCCACCCTAAACTACCTGGTCCTTTATGTCCTGATCTCAGTCCTTATAACTTCCCTTTACTTTTTTTACTCAGGGTTTGAATAAATAGTAAACATTTATGCAATAGAACTGTACTGAACAGTCAAAATTAGAGATATGCTTGCTTAATTCCACTTAATTGAGAATTTTGAGAGTTATAGGAGTGGCCTTGAATAAATTATTTTAAAATTAATAATTTTTTTTGTTTCACACCTACTAGATTAATCATAAGATTTACTTTGTGGGATTTGATTCTGCTTGGCTTTGGAATATGTGTACTGGGAAGCATTTTTTTTTTTCAGTCAACGTGCTACCTTCTTAGAATATACTCTTCCGGTCCAGGGTAAACTGAATGGTACATAGAGCAGTCCACTCCCAGACGGGTACATATTGATATTACTCCAAATGGGACTTGACAAGGCACCCATGGATATGAGGGGATAGGGTGGAGAAAGGTGGCATGATCAATCTGCCTTTTACAGTCATGGCAATGGGTCACGGTTGCATTTTAAGAGAAGGGGAAAATTACTTTTGCATCCCAAAGTATAAAACTATGACTCATATTGGAATTGGTCCAGACTGTTGGTCAAATAATCCAGATTGACAACTAAAGCTAAAAAATCTTGGGAAGACAAAGTAGAGAGTTGGAATGCAGAGACAGATGTATAAGAAGCTTTGGATCATTGAGGAAATGTGAGCAAGTAAGAGAAAAACATAGGAAGAGCAGAGTACCCGACCTTAAAAGCAAACCAAAGAAGTGTCTTTCAAACGACTTTCATGATCTCCTTAGATAATCTTAGGAACTCCATACTCCCTACCCAGCAAATTAATGGAATATCCAAAGAAAACCAACCTCTCCTTGTAAACAAAGTGGAAATTTCCTTCTTTCCAAAAGGCCCCAGTCCCAGCCATAGAGGAAGCAAAGAGGCGAAAACACATTTCTGCCTGAAATGACCTCCTATTTTAAGAAAAAACAACAGCACCGAAGAAGGAAAGGAAAAACAAAGTTCCACCCAGAAGGAAATTGTATGTAAACAGCCCAAAGGGAGACTGAGATGGAAAGGGCTAGAATACGAAATAAGCAATGATCGAAAGGCATCATTAGCCTTTGACAATGTCAGAATCTGAACTTTGCGACAACTGCTTTGTGATTGACAAAAAGGGGTCGGGGGTGGGAGGAACCAGACAAAAGCAAGCTGACTGAAAACTCCCCTCTGCAGCCTGGAAACTTTGATCTTTGAAGTTTGCCTAGTTTTTTCAAGACTCTGCTAGTATGTAACCCAGGGAAGATCAGCAACCACAGAATGTTGGCTATAATTTTCTGCAATTTGTCACATGCCCTCTTTAAGCCCTGGTGAGATGGTTTCCTTTTGTTTTTAAGCTGCATCCTGGATGGTAGCAAGGTAGTGCAGGCAAGATAGGAGCAAATTGGAATCTTTTTTCGATTCTAACCTTGGAGGCTATATTAACCTGAAGGCCTATTTATTTTATTTTATTTTTCTGCATTTTTATTTTGTTTGGCCTACGCAGCATTAACTTCCCCCTTCTTTTTGGATTGCACACTTGGTAATCAAGAGATTCCAAGTGAAGATTTTATTTTTATTTATTCTTGAAAAATCAAAAGGCATACGTCCCGGTGGGATAATGTCTTCTGAAACCGAGTACCTACTTCTCCATTCAAAGGGGATCACATATTTGACACCCCACTTGCTCCTGTCATCTATTAGCTCTTCCATGGGATTTCTTCTTGTATTCTAAATTGATCCACAGACATCTTAGGGGTATCCCCTGTTTAATCCAGAATTGTATCAGCTTGCTGACAAGGATGTTACCGCTGTGTCGGAGCGTGGGAGAGAGTTATAATTGATTGCTGATTTCCTGGGCACAGAGGGAGTAGTAGCTGGCAGCAGCACATGTGCCCTGTGTTTGCCCTGTATGATTAGCCAGATCTCTGGCTTAATTCTGTCTTCATCTTGCTTTTAAATAGGATCCAGCCTGCTTCTTATCACACGTTCTCTACAATACACTCTCCAAAACTGGAAGTGTTCATTTAATCTCTAAACCTATACTAAAATCTCTCATATAAAATCTCATTTACTCTCTCTAAATCTCATTATTATACTCAACTTCTTTCGTGGCTCCTCAACCACCTCACAAGCAACTCCTAGTATAGTTCAAACAAAGCCTCAAATATGTGAAAAAGAACACATTGATAAACTGTAGCACACACTTTAAGATGGATATGAAGCCTTTTTCCATTCATTTCCTTGTCTGTCCATCCATCCATTCATCCATCCATCCATCCACCCATCCATCCATCCATCTATTCATCCATGCTTTTAGCCACTTCCTGGGACTTCCAGCTGCCTGCCATAGGAACCAAACCTGCAGGTATTCTCTCCTCTTCTCTAAGTGGCTTTCAGTTCTCATCATGGTTCTCTACCTACTGTCCCTCAGCTATTCCTTATAATTCAGTGGAGGCCAGTATATAACCAACCCTTTCACACAAAATGGCCTGCCAGAAGTCCAGGGGTGAGTTGCTTTTCAAATGTCTCCAACTCTTAAACGAAACCCCTTTGGTGCTTTTAGGGTTTCTGTTGTTGGAGACACAAGGACCCTTCAGAAAAATACTTGGAGCCAGCTGGTCCCTGCCATCATTGAAACCCAAGGGGAGGAGCTCCACGGGTGAGAAACTGCTCCCTAGATGTCTTGAAGTTGCTTGTATTTCAAAAGAATTCAGCTTACCACCTCTGTGGCTTTTAGCCTCTCTAATAAAGCAGTTTTTAAAAAGCTAAAAACGTAATCTGCCTTTTAAATCTGCTCTTCCTGCTGAGTCTAAATGGGGTTGCAGCAAAATGCCTGGCCGGCATTCGAGCTCCCTGAAGTCAATCAGCTGAAATGGGGTTGCTTGGGGGTTTGAAATGTATTTGAAAACACTCCGGGGGTGGTGCAAAATAACTGAACAAAGGCGAATTACATGAAAGGAAGAAGCAGGTGGAGGTTGATAAAGCTAAAGAATCTCTTATATATTTTGGAAACATCAGAAAGTGAGACAGGGATGCTGACCTTAGAAGTGTATCTGCCTGATCAAAAAAAAAAAGTTGTTCATTTGACATTAGAAAGATTATGCTAATGAACGTGGCTTCAAATATACAGCTTTGAATAGTCAAGGATGTATAGACTACTGGAAGAAATATGCAAGTATCCAGAGAGGGACAAATGCTAAAACATGTCACAGGCAAGGATAGGCATTACTATGATATTTTTTTCAGTAGCTTTGCAAAGAACAGCATACTAAATGCTCTTCATCCTATTGTAATGGGGGAAGAATTCTCTGCGAATTGACTTTCTGAACAAAACAAACTTTAGAATTTTATTATAATCTATTGAAAAAAATCAACATAAAAAAGTACCATGGGGGGAAAAACTCTACTATAAATAAAATGATTTTTTTATAAATAGGATTAAGGTTGTGGCATGCAATGCATTATACTTTTAATAAGTTTCTGAAAGGCAGTGCATCTATGGGTCAAAGTCACTTACAATAAGGGTAACATGTAAGGAAATATATGTAAATTTGGGATTACCCAACAAAGACACAATTTATGTGATAGGACAAATTTGGATGATTCCAAAGGGAGAGCTCTCAGGGAATTAAAAAAAGGAGCAAGACCAGTTTCCCAGTAAAGTTCCTCATTGAATTTGCATGAGCTGTCTTAAAATTTTACGTGGCCAGACTGAAGTGTACACATACAAGGGAGGATAATTGGGCAATGTGAAGTATACTGCTAAAGCATAAATTTCTGTGAAAGAAGGTGTTTGACATCACCTTACCTATACTGCTTCTCCACGTGGAAGAGCGTAGATAACAAGCTAGCAGAGCAGATCTTGTTCTCATTGTTGGATGATGGTATGGAGGTATAAACTTGAAAATCCTGCTTCTGCCAAGACTCAATTGCTTGCTACCCTTTGAAGGCCAATGTGTGCACTGAAAGAAATGCCTCAGAACACTTGAGAAGGTGGGTGCATATGAGTAAATTGCAAGGGATTGAAGTATTGGTTTGGATAAGAATGGAAAAATTCAGATGCTTAGCCAAGGCAGTTCTAAACGACTTTGATCTGTATATCTCAGGAGAATGAGCCTGTGCCATTCCAGTGTTTTCTGGTTTTGGCCAGGCAAGGCATGTAGTAAAGAAAGAAATAAAAAATAAAACCCAAAGTTTGCAATGGGTTTTTAGAGTTTCTACTCCTGACTGCAAATGGGAGACAAAAGGCAAATAGATATTGTCTTAAAAAATGCTAAGCCAGGCCTTTTCTAACCTCAAAAAAACATTGGGGTTTGATTAGGTTCAGATTTGGGGCAAGTTTCAGGGTAGTGTTTGTTCTAGCAACTTCCTCCCCATCTCTGTGGAAATTCTGTTGGAGTCTGTTGTGGTTCTGGAAGCTATGCTCTGAAGGCTCTAGGCTACGGCGTCATGAGACAGGCTCCAATCTATCATTTGCGCCTTTGCCCACACTTCCTTCAGTGTATTCCTTGGAACTGGGCCTTCCTCCCCTTTATGATCCTTTACACAACTAAGGACAGCCCAGACCCTTTCATATCCAGTTCTTTACTTCCTCCTACCTCCAAGCATCTACTGAGGGAGTCTGCAGCCTCCTCAGATAGGCACGTGTCCCATTTCTGCCTTTGATTGAGTTACATTCTATACCTTCAAGCTAGGCCTTGGACCCCAAGGTATTCCTCATGTTCAGTCAGTGGTTCTTTTGGTTGTATCATTCATTCAGAGCTGGAACCCCACTGCAATGTAGGATGTATATTCCAGAAGGAAAAGTGGTGCTAGGTAGAGGGGGCTGGTGGCATAGCTTAGATGTAGAGCATATGCTTTTGCATGTGGGCTCTGGGTTCAATCCCCAGCACCTGAACAACAGCAGCAACAACAACAAACCAAACAACAAGAACAAAACATTTCTGAAAATAGGACAGAGAAAAATTAATATTTTGTGAGAATCTAATATGCTCTAAACACTTTACTAGTTTTATGCAGAATATAATTTAAACTTCATGTTCATAAAATAGTACATAACTCATATCTTCATAAAGATCAAAAGAGTAATTCACGTCAAATACTTAGCAAAGGGCATGGCAAATGGTAAGAACTCAATAAATGTGGGTTGTTACTATTATTATATTTCTCTTTAGAAGGAAGAGATTCATCAATCTGTGCCTTTAAGTTAGGGTCTCCTATAATGCCTTTTTATAGGGCTCTATAAATGATTGTTTAATGACTGAATAAATGAATTCTTGCTAGAAGTATCTTACTATTATTGCTGATTTTTCTGGTTAACAACATATACTTAAACAATTTAATTTATGTCCCTTTATAAAAACCTCAGTATTGAAGAAGGATCTGATATCAAAATGGACAAGAGGAGGCAATAATTTTCCACTAATTTCATCTTTGGTTCTCTTTCTTCATTTTATATTATTAATGAGCTATATATTTCTTCTGTTTAGATGGATACAAATGAAAGATACCCTTTCTTTTGGTAAACCCAATCAGATGCAATGCTTTGCAGACACAGAAGCTAGCACGTTATCTACTCATGGAAGCACAGAAGTGTAAGAATAGACCATTGCTTGAAAAGAATAAAATAAAATTGAGAAAGCCAATATGGGCAAATGTTGTAGGGTCAGCAATGATTTGGAATATAGTTCTCAACCAGAAACAGGGTACCATGGAGTAATGGAAGAGCTCCAATCTCTAGCACATCACCTTTCTGGACCTCAGATTTTTCATCTGTGAAATGAAGTCATTTAAGGTGATCTCTGGGGCCTTCTGGTCTTAACATTAACATTATGTGTTTTTATTTAATAAAAATAATTTATAATTATATTGTTCTTCCAATCTTTCAAAAACTCTTTCTATTACCCTATTTAATATAGGGCTATTGCACGAGAAGATATATGTGGAAAATGTGAGAAAGAAGAAATAATATGCCCAAATCTATATATTCTTCTTTAAAAAAAATAGTACACCTAAATAATTATCCAATCAAAAATGTTTAAAATAAATTGAACATGTTACTAAACCATGTAGAATGTTAGATGGGAAAGACCCAGGAAACCTCGTGGCCACTTCGTCGTTGGCTTTGTGCTGACACCTCTGGACTTGAAACAGGATGCTTTTCACGAGACATACTTTTCATGAATTGATTGCTTGCTTGGCAATACCGGCAGTCCCATGCAACTCGGTCAATCTCTTGGCAAACAGAGTGATATAAGCAATGATGATAGATTCTAAAATCAGAGTAAGAGGAAATTTTGCTACAAAAATATTTGAGAAACTTAAGTGATTTCTGCTTAGTCCCATTTTATCTTACAGAGGTTCTGGCTCATTTATCATTTACATTCAGGGAAAAATCTAGTTTTATATATCCTACCTGCCCACTTTTCTCTTCACCCTCAGTCTTCTCTAGGAATGTTTAATGTTTGCATTTTTACCTATATTCTCTTAAATTTATGAAGCATATCATTTTGTAAAATACATTATGGAATTCTATTTGACCAAATACATTAAGCATTAAGTTTAGAAGTTTGAAAAGACTAATTTTTTTTTAAAGAGAGAGGGGCAGTGAAAGAGAAAAAGAGAGAGAAACAATTTTTATTCAGTTTTTCATGTGGGTTTCGTTGCTCTGAGACTTCGCTGTGTACACGGTGCCGGGGTTTGAACTCGCGTATTCGCGCATGCTGGGCAAGTGCCATAACCACGGAGCCACCGCTCCATCCCTATAAAGATTAATATTATACTAGTTCTGAATTTATCTCAAGGGAGACAATGCCAGGGATTAGAACTTCTTAATCCTTAATTTATTTTTGTGCTAGAAAACTAACATAGTTTTATATACTGACATTTAAAGTTTGAATGGTACATTAGTGTAATTTTCAAGATTTCAACATGAACATTTATTTCCTTTTTTAAAAGACTGCAAAATTACTTCTCTTTTTTGGATATGATCAATTCTACTGCAGCATGGAGTTTCTGATTTAAAAAGTCTTTTGTAGAATTCATATGTTAAATATCAAACTAGGTGTCAAACTTTGTAAAAATATAAAGAAATTAGTGCTTCCAATTTTATGAGCATATAGAAGCAAGAATTCTGTGGCACATATTTGAATACTAAAAATTTTACAGTGATTTTAAAGCAAGAGACATTTATAAACTCTCTACAATGTATAAATCATTAGGCTGGATGCTGTGAGAGCTCCTTCCACCAAGAAGTTATCACAATCTAGTAGATTGAGGTGAACAACAGACCCTTGGTGGTATATGGTTTTTATTTTGGATGCTATACCATCTCTGTTCTTAACTCTGCTGTTGCAGAATGAAAGCACCATGAACAATAAGAAAGGGTGAGGAATGGCTGTGGCCTAATAAAACTTTATGAATGGAGACTAAAATTTGAATTTTGTATAAATTTCCTGTGTCACAAAATGTTATTTTTGTTTTGATTTTCTTCCACCATTCAAAGTTAAAAAAACATTCTTAACTTGTCGATTATACACAAGCAGCCAGTGGGCCAAATTTGGCATTATATCTTATAGCATATATACAAAGAAGAGGATAATGTTATCACGTAGTTGGTTGACATATAGAAAATAGGAAATTAAGTGTAACATTTCAGAAATATCTATTCAAGGGAAAGTCAAATCCTACCAGGTCTCTCAGGTAGCTTGATAATAAGGGAAAACTCTGATTGTGTCATTCATTTGTTTAAATTATGTCTACACCTGCCTACTATCTTCTGAATAATAAACAAAACTCAGTATTAATGAAATGCAATTGTGGAAGTACTTTAAAATACCTTTTTTTATTGTATTTCTCTTTAATTCACTTCACGGATACTGTACTGAAGTTCTACATGCTGAAGATGTGGGGCAACCCTGCTTCAGGCAAGTCTATGGCCAACATTTTTCACAATAGCATGTGCTCATGTGTGTCTGTGTCACCTTTTGTCAATTCTTGTACTATTTCAAACTATTTAGTTGTTATTATAACTCTTATGGTAACATGTGATCAGTGATCTTGATTATTATAATTGCTTTGGGGTATTATGAACTGTACCCATATAAGTCTATGAAGTTAATAAATCCTGACTGCACCACCAACTTCCATTCCCCATCTCTTGCCCTCTTCTTGGGCCTTCTTATTCCAAGACACACCAATACTGAAATTAAATAAATTCATAATCCTACAATGAAAGGAATATTTACACATTTCTCACTTTAAATCAAAAGCTAAAAATGATTAAGCTTGGTGAAGAAGGCATGTCAAAAGCTCATGCATGCCAAAAGCTAGGTCTCTTGTACCACACAGGTACATAGTGAAACAACAACAACAAAAAAGTTCTCGAAGGAAATGAAAAGTGCTGTTCCAGTATACAGGTGAATGATAAGAAGGTAAACCAGTTTTACTGCTGATATGAACAGTTTCACCGGTCTAGAGGGCATATCCACTGTAATATGACCTTAAACTAAATAGAGCAAGAACCTAACTTTCTTTACTCCTATGAAAGCTGAGAAGTGAAGAAGCTGTAGAAGAAAAGTTTGAAGCTCATGGAGGTTAGTTCGTGGGGTTTAAAGAAAGAAGCCATCTTCATAACGTTAGAGTTCAAGGTGAAACAGCAAATGCTGGGAAAAGATCTGTAGCCAATTGTCCAGAATATCTGGGTATGATCGTTGATGAAGGTGGCTATACTACACCACAGATTTCAATGTAGATAAAACAGTTCTCTTTTAGAAAATATGTCACATAGACTTTCATAGCCAGAGAGAAATCAAGGCCTGGTGTTGAATCTTCAAAGAACAGACTGGCTTTCTCATTGGTGGACTAATGCAGTTGGTGATTTTCAGTTTAAGCCAATACTCTTTTCCCATTCTGGAAATTCTATAGCCCTTAAGAATTACACTAAATCTACTCTGCATTTGCTCTATGTGGAGTAACATAGTCTGGCTGACAGTGTATCTATTTACAACATAGTTTACTTAATATTTTTAGCCTACTGTTGAGACCTACTGCTCAGAAAAAAAGATTGCTTTCAAAATATTACTGCTCATTGACAATGCACTTAGTCACCTAAGAGCTCTGGTGACAATGTACAGCAATATTAATGTTGTTTTCATGCCTACTGACACAAAATCCATTCTGTAACCCATGGATTGCAGAGTAATTTCAACTTTCAAGTCTTATTGTTTAAAAAATACATTTCATAAGGCTATTGTACCCTTAGATGGTGATTTCTCTGATGGCTCTGGGAAAAGGACATTGAAAACCTTCTAGAAAGGATTCACCACTCTAGATGCCATTGAGAAAAGTTGTGATTCATGGGAAGACATCAAAATATTAACATTAACAGGAGTTTGGAAGAACCTGATTCCAACCTTCATGGATGGCTTCAAGGAATTCAAGATGTTAGTGGAGGAAGTACTGCAGATGTGGTGGAAATAGCCAAGACAACTATAATTAGGAGTCTAAAGACATTATGAATTGCTGTTATGTCATGATAAACTTAAATGAATAATGAATTGCTTCTTATGGATGAACAAAGAGTGGTTTCTTGAGGTGGAAACTTTCTGGTGAAGATTCTGGTAACATTGTTGTAATGAGAACAAAGGATTTAGAATAATATGTAAACTTATGTGGTCAAGCAGTGGCAGGGTCTAAGAAGACTGATCCAATTTTAAAAGATCTATGGGTAAAATGCTATCAAATAGCATTGCATGCTACAGAGAAATGTTTTGTGAAGAAAAGAGTCAGTTGCTGCAAACTTCGTTGTTATCTTAAGAAATTGCCATGGCCACCTCAAACTTTAGAAACCATCACTCTGATCAGTCAACAGGCTTCAACATGGAGACCAGATTCTCCATCAGCAAAAGGGTTTCCACCTCATCTGCAGTTACTCCCTGCATACTGGGTGACATGTACTCAGATCTCTCATTAATTCATTCAATAATTACTTGCTGAATATGAATAAACAGAAAATTCCTGTTTTGCAATTTATGGCTGTGAGCTTATATAGACCTTATAATTGAGTGTGTGTGTGTGAGAGAGAGAGAGAGAGAGAGGAGAGAAAGAAAGAGAGAGACAGACAGACTGACAATAAAAACAAGCATATACTGTATCAGTCAGTGGAAAGTGCTTGAGAAAGTAGGTGTAGGGGTTAGAGAATGATGTTGGGAGGTTAGTTTAAGAATCTGGACAGGAAAACTCTTTTAAGAAGACATTTAAGGGGCTGGAGCGGTGGCTCAGTGGTTATGGCGCTTGCCCAGCATGCGCAAGTACGCGGGTTCAAACCCCAGCAACCCACGTACACAACTAAGTGTCAGATCAATGAAAGCCATGTGAAAAACTCAATAAAAATTGATTCTCTCTCTCTCTCTCTCTGAAAAAAAAAAAGAAGACATTTAAGTAGAGAACAGATGGAAGTAAGGGACTGAACTATGGATATCTGGGGGAAAGATATTTCAGATTGGGAAATGGAAGTGTTCAAGGGTCTGAGGCAGATATCTGGGAGTACTGAGGTCTTAGATGAAGAGGTCAGAAAAGTATGCTGTGAGCATCCTATCTGTCATAGTAAGGACTTCAGAGGTTTCCAAGAATGAGAAGGGAAACCAGTGACCAGTGACTGTCTTTGGATAGAAAATTGACCTGACCTACCTGATGTTAAAGATCATGTGGGCTGCCATGTATGACTCTTTTATTAACTATGTCTTCTCAAGGACAGGGGACATGTCTTATTTACCATTTTGTCCCTGGTCACATGCTTCTATTCAGTATCCATCAAGTGAATGTTGAATCAGTGTTTACTTGGAATACTGTTGAAAGGATTATGAAAAGAGCTTAAAAATAGAAAAGTTCCCTGAGCCATCACGACTCTGGTGAAGCAATTTGCTTCAGTAGAACATTCTGAGTCCTTTTGTATATATTTATTTAGTGGAGAATTGTTTTGTTTCCTTTTTTTCTCAACATTAATACCCAACTATGGCTTTTTCTGCAATAGTCAAGAAAGTCAACAGCTTTTCTTCCTGAGCATCTTGTACCTTTGTAATACCACAAGTGTTTCAAAGAACATACTAAGAGAAAGACATGGGATTCTAATTTTGGCTCTGCAATTCATTGGCTGTGTAACCCTTGAAAGGGAAATAATCAGGCACTTTTTTCTTTGGGCAGCACATATTATGTTGAGTGCCTCCTCGCTATCCCTGAAATCAAGCCTTGCACAGTCTGACAAAGAAAGATACGCATATAAACAAGTACAGTGAACACAGCGCAGTGAGTTGGCTACTGAGGAAGTGAGCAGGGAGAGCCTTGAGAGTAACTATCTGGTTTGGTTCCCCCAGCAGCTAAGAGAGTTGGGAATCCAAGGCAGAGGTCAAGTGCAAAGCCTTGGCACGTGGCAGAGTTTGATGTGTTCAGGGAATTGTAAGGTGTTTGGGAGAGGGCTGGGGTAGAGTAATTGAAGACGTCATTTTTGTTTGCCAGCATCTGTTCTTTGAGGACGCCATACTTCGCCTATTCTGTGAAGTGGTCTTCATGGTTTGCCTCTCACTGTGCCTCCCTTGCCCATCGTAGGATTAAAAAGGTCACCCAAGATGGCCATTTATAGTAATAGCCTACTGGAATGTGCAAACTGAGTCAAATAAAGTCATCCTGTGAGATTCACTTAAACACATTGGGATGGAGAAGGTAGCTCTTCCTTATAGATCAGGAGTTATAAGAATTGGAGTTTTGGAGAGACTATGGTCACATTTCCTGCCAAGGGGTGGGAACTTGTCTGAGAATAAATCCACAGCACTGAAGGAAGCAAGTATAAGAAATGAGGGTGTGTGTATGTGTGTGTGTGGGGGGGGGGGCAGATGACATAATTGGAGCCATGAGTCTATTCATACTTAAACCTGCCACATCCCTAGATTTCTTTGTTTTCTGGGTCTAAAAAGAACCCTTTTTTTTTTTCCCTTTGAGCTAGTTTAAATACATATCTTTTACTTATAGCTAAAAGAATCTTGATGAAAAGATGGCACAGTGGCAGAACACAAGACTGTAGAATAGCCTTCGGTTTTTTAATTAAAAAACTTGTACTTTGGCTGTTATCTGGCAAAAATAGTTTATTGTCAAGACATACCCATCTTGAATTTAGAACTAGGGTATTGTCCCTAATGAAAGCAACACTGGAGTCTGTATCCACTCTTTCGTGAATTTTGTAATTTTGTTCATGTCACCTTTTTCATTTCCCTTTGCATAATTTTTATTTGTTCATCATGCACACAGTCTTTCAAGTTGTACTAGTTTCTACAACATCAGGCAATTTTAATGTATACATTTGTCCTCCTTCCTAGATTTCAGTGAAATAGAATATCTATGTCTATTACATGTGAGGCATAATTCTGTGTCCAGGGATAAACAAAAGGTAAGTTTCCTGCTTTCATTAAACTTACATTTTCATGGGGGGAGAAATAGTCAATAAATAAGTAGAGACATAAATAAGACAGACTGTGGCTATCATATGATGAAAGCTGAATAGAATTACTAGGGTAGATAATTACTTCTGGTGGATCATCAGTGAAGGTGTCCTGCCATGAGAAGGAAACATTTAAGCCAGTTCCTCCTTCAATGATTTCCCAATAAGCTTGGCAAAGATTTGATGAAAGAAGATTTCATGCAGAGGGATTGGCACGTGCAAAGGCCCTGAGGCAGAGACAGCTTTATGGACTCCAGGTGCTAACAGAGAGCTAATATAGCTGAAAGGGTTGATACAAGTCAGATTGAGAAGGATGTCGATTCCACATCATGCGAACCCTTGGCAGTCAAGGAAATTCTTAAATTGTGAAGAATATATGAAAAATTTTAAATATAAAAGTGGGATTGTTTGACCTTTTAGGAAGTTTATAATGACAATTATGTGGAGAACGAACTACCAAAGGGATAAGAACAGAAGCAAGGAGTCCGGCTTTGAGGCTGTTGCAGTTAGGCATGAGATGAGTGTACCTTGGACCAGAGGAAGTCAGTGGTGACAGACAAGCAGATAGACTCAAATAGAAATAGAACAGGCAGGGCTTGTTGATAGATTGGAGGGAGGAAAAAGGAGGACTCAAAGATACACCTAGGGTTTTGGCTGAACAAATGAGTGCCTGTCTCTAAGATGGAGAAGAGCAAGAAAGGAATAGTTTGGAAAAATATTTCATTGCATTTATTTTATTTTAATTTTTCATCTATTTAAGAAATATTAAAGATTCTGCTGGGGGGCTGGAGCGGTGGCTCAGCGGTTACGGCGTTTGCCTGGCATGTGCAATACATGGGTTCAAACACCAGCACCACGTGCACAGTGAAGTGTCAGAGAAAAGAAAGCCTCATGAAAAACTAAAATTCTCGAGAAAATAGATTTTATTTAGTTTTTCATG
>PVKS010021957.1:0-34429 GCA_004027875.1 Aplodontia rufa | reverse complement strand
TTTGTTTCATCAATTCTTTTTATTGTTTTTTTGTTTTCAATTTCCTTGATTTCAGCTCTGATCTTGATTATGTCCTGTCTTCTACTGGCTTTGGGGTTAGATTGTTCTTCCTTTTGAAGGGCTTTGAGATGAAGCATAAGCTTATTTATTTGGGATCTCTCTTCATTTTTAATGTGGGCACTCAGTGCTATGAATTTCCCCCTTAGGAAAGCTTTCATGCTGTCCCAGAGGTTTCCATATGTTGTGTCTTCATTTCCATTCTCTTCCAAAAATTTTTGGATTACTTCTCTCATGTCTTCTTGGATCCATTCTTCATTTATTAGGGTATTATTCAATCTCCGTGAATATGTGTGTTTTCTGTTATGATTATTGCTGTTGATTGCTAGGATCATAGCATTATGGTCTGAAAGGACACATGGGATGATGTCTACTTTTCATATTTGCTGAGATGATCATTATGAACCAGAATATGATCTATTTTGGAAAAGGATCCATGTGCTGCAGAGAAGGTGTATTCTGCTAACTTGGGATGGAAAATTCTGTATGTATCTATTAAGTCCATTTGGTTTAGGGAGTTATTTAGGTTGGAGATTTCTTTATTGATTTTTTGTTTAGATGATCTGTCTAATGGTGACAGCGGAGTG
Source organism: Aplodontia rufa (assembly GCA_004027875.1). Taxonomy (NCBI): domain Eukaryota; kingdom Metazoa; phylum Chordata; class Mammalia; order Rodentia; family Aplodontiidae; genus Aplodontia; species Aplodontia rufa. The sequence goes on along the minus strand of PVKS010021957.1, from coordinate 33,785 downwards.
TTGACGTCTCCCAGTACTATTGTGTTGTGATCCACAAGTGGTTTTATGTCATGCAGTAATTTCTTCACATAGTTGGATGCATTGTTGTTTGGAGAGTAAATATTAACTATGGTTATTTCTTCCTGTTGAAGGGTTCCTTTTAGTATTAAGTAATGGCTTTCTTTATCTCTTTTGATTGATTTGTTTGAAATTTACTTTGTGGGATATAACTATAGTGACACCGGCTTGTTTTCTTGGGCTGTACGCATGGTAGATTTTTTCCATCCTTTCACCCTTAATCTGTGGATGTCATTGCCTGTGAGGTGAGTTTCTTGTAAGCAGCATATGGTTGGATTTTGTTTTTTGATCAAGTCTGTAAGTCTGTGTCTTTTGAGTGTTGCATTTAGACCATTCACATTCAATGTTAAGATAGAAGTGTGTAATTGAATCATAGTCATTGTGTCTTATTAAGCTAGTTCTTTGGTTGCCTTGGTTAGTTCTTGCTGGGTGATACTTTCACTGAATTTCTTCAGTTTGTGGATTATGGGTATCAAGTGCTTGTTCTTCTGTCTGGAGTATTTCCTTGAGAATTCTTTGTAGGGCAAGTTTTCTGTTGACAAATTCTGGCCGTTTTGTTTTATCCTGGAAAATTTTTATTTCTCCATCAAATTTGAAGCTGAGTTTTGCTGGGTATAGAATTCTAGACTGCATGTTGTGGTCATTTAGACATTGAAAGATATTATTCCAAGACCTTCTTGCTTCCAGCATTTGGGTTGAAAAGTCACAGACAATTCTTATTGTCTTGCCTTTGAATGTGATTTGCCGTTTCTCCCTTGCTGCTTTTAATATAGTTTCCTTGGTGTCTCTGTTGTACATTTTGAATATGATATGTCTTGGTGAGTTTCTCTTTTGATTAGGCCTATTGAGTGTCCTGTAAGCTTCCCGGATGAGCATGTCAGATTCTATTTTTATGTGGCAAAAGTTTTCTTCCACGATCTCTTTGAGAATATTCCTCATACCGTTGGTGTGTGTCTCAATTTCTTCCTGTATTCCAACTACTCTCGGATTGTTCCTTCTCATTTCATCCCAAACATTCTTGAAATACTGGTCATGGTCTCTTAATTGTTTTTCTTTTTTGGCATTGGTGAGCTCTAGTTTGATCAACCTGTCTTCATTATTGGAAGTTCTTTCTTCAATAGCAGAGGTTCTATTTTCTACTGAAGTTAGTCTATTATTGAATTCTTGCATGGTCCCTCTCATGTCATTGACTGCAGATTTGAGGTCTGTAACTTCCTTTTTGAGAGAATCTATTTCTTTAATGATTGAGTCTTTTAATTCTTGAGTTTTCTCAGTTATTCCCTTCATTATGTCTTCTTTTAAGTCGTTGTTCCTTTTTGTTATCAGCTCATTGATATATTGTTCTAGATTTTCATCCCAATCCCTGGCCATAGCCCCCTTACCAGGGGAGTTTTGGGATTGATGTGAACCTCTTCAAGTTTGATTCCTCATGTCTGAAGAGATTCTTCTCTCTTATCTGCCAGGTGAACCCTCAAAAATCTGGAAATGAACTGGGGATTTCTGGTCCAGATTCAGAGCTGCTGGGGAAAGGCATCTGTCTTCAAGTTGCTATCTTGCAGTCAAGTATGGCTGACTTACTGTCCTTCTTTCTTAAAAAAAATTTTAGGGATGAGACCACCATACAATCCTGCTATTCCACTCCTGGGTATTTTTCCAGGGGATTTGGAATCAGCACATTATAGTGACACAGCAATATCTATGTTCATAGCAGCTCAATTTACAATAGCTAAATTATGGAAACAACCCAGATGTCCCTCACTGGATAAATGGATCCAAAACTGTGGTACATATATACCATGGAACTTTACATAGCAATTAGAAACAATAATATTGCAGCCTTTGAAGGTGAATGGATGGCTATGGAAGAAATTATGCTGAGTGAAAACAGCATAACCCAGAGATCCAAGGGTCGAATGTCTTCACTCATCTGTGGAGGCTGGAACTAGACCCTGGCCATTGAGAAAGGTGTTCTATTATCATGTGTTAAATCCAGATAAGATGTAATGTTACACAACCTAATACATTTTTAGAGATCTTGTGGGAAGGGAAATGGAGGGATGATGGTGGGTAATTGGGGGAACATTCTTGGGGGTAAGTCTAATCCTCAGCATCTTATACATTTTATATTATTTTTTAAAAAGCTTGTATGATTGTACAACAAATAAATTTCTCAATAAAAAATGTTTTCGTTACTCACAACCCTATACATACCAATCTAGGAAACAAAGTAACCTTTTGATATATTCATTTACCCTTATTTAGAATAAGTTTGTGTTGCAAACTCCTTACATATCATTCAGACCTTACCATCTTAGTGTGCCCCTTGATTTTCAACTGCACTTCTTTCCCTCCTTGTGCTTGAAGACTTTTCTGGGAAACATATGCAGCAGCCTAGATGTGGGAATTTTCGCTCTCTTAGAAAACCCTCAAAGAGTGACCATCCCCTTTCAGGCATATTTTGAGTTATATGCTTCTCACCTTGGAGTTTCTACTCAACACCAGTCTCCACTTTCCTACTGATGTTCTCTAACCCCACCCCCTCTGATTAGTTAAGGGTAAACTCAAGTTAAGAGTAAGTCACCAGAAACAGGAAAAAGAAAGTTGTCATTTCAAAAACCCTAACACCAATCCTCCCTGCCTTGGACCTTTCACACTTGAACCAGCAGGTATGAAGCCTGGATGAAATTCTGCAATGAGGGACTTTTATCCAGAACTGAGGTTCATCTCTTTGTTGTGATGTTGATTTTGATGTGAGCAGCTGTGGTTCTGTTCTCAGAATGAGCCTGAGCTGCCTAAATCCCTCTGAGCCTCTATAGACTGAGGTAAAGGAGAGGGTGTGTCATCACTCTTCAGCAAGGACGTGTCCTGGAGTGGTCAAGGACACTCTGGAGCAATCCAACAGAAGAGGCAGAATCTCTCATTGACAAAGTCACTGCTGAAATAAAACCTCATCTGAAGCCCTGCAAATGATGCCTGGCTTCAATGTCACCCCTGGAACAGCTTGACCAGTAAGAAACAAGGGTTGATATCCAAGCCACACCTCTGATGTGATCAGCTTTACAAATTGAATTTTTTATTCCTTGGTCCTTTGAACATCTCACAATCATACATGCCCTTTTCATAAAGTAATTGTTTTTACTTTATCTTTTGGGTAACTCCCCACTTCTCTCTCCACTTTGGACATGCACCCATTTAACTTTAACATACTGAAACTTCCACATTACATCCCAACCTGGAGGTTTCTACTCAAGATCTTGAAAGCTATGTTGACTAACCTCACCTATAGGCACAACTAAAATCTTCCAGCATAATCATGGTGAAGAATTATCATTGCGGGACTGAGATTTACATTTCATTGACAATGCTTTTGCCCTTCAGCTTGAAGTGCTTTCCTCAGAAGAAATCACATTTGGAGTAATAACCACTTCTATTATCCCAATGCTTACTACAACCCCAATGTTCTGATCTCCAGAAAATTTTCAATGCTATTCTCCCCTCTTAGAATGTCCTTTTGCCCAGGAAAATCTTTGCTCCTCTCTCCATATTATACTCACATATCCCCTTCTTAAGAAAAGTTCCTAACTCCACCAGAGTCCCCATGTCAGCTCAGTCTGCCATTCTTGCTAGAAGTTTTGGTTCAAACTTCCCTTTTCTGGGCATTAACCTTACAAAGGATATTAAAGACCTATTCAAAGAAAATTATCAAACACTAAAAAAAGAAATTTTAGAAGACCTGAGCAGATGGAAAAATATTCCATGTTCATGGTTAGGCAGAATCGATATAATAAAGATGGCCATTCTACCCAAAGCCCTTTACAGATTCAATGCAATCCCCATCAAGATACCTATGGCATTTTCCAGAGATATAGATAAAGCAATTCTCAAGTTCATATGGAACAACAGGAGATCCAGACTAGCTAAAATACTACTACTCTGTAGAAAAGAAGAAATAGGGGATATCTCAATCCCTGACCTGAAATTATATTACAGAGCTGTAGTAGCAAAAACACCATGGTATTGGTATCAAAACAGAACCGAAGAACAGTGGAAACGATTAGAAGATCCTGAGACAAACCCAAATATCCTTAAATATTTGATCTTTGATAAAGGGGGCAAAAGTATAGTGTAGAAGAAAGATAGCCTGTTCAACAAATGGTTTTGGACAAACTGGACAGCCATTTGTAGACAACTGAAGCTGGATCCTTATCTTTCGCCCTGCACAAAAATTAAATCAAAATGGATCAAAGACCTGGATATTAAGCCTACAACTTTAAATTTACTAGAAAAAGAAGTCAGGTCAACGCTACACCTTATAGGAGACGGCCGCTTCTTCCTTAATAGAACTCTTATGGTGCATGCTGTAAAATCAAAATTAAATGAATGGGATGAAATTAAACTAAAAAGCTTCTGCACAGCTAAAGATCTAGTCGAGAGCATCAACAGAGAACCTACAGAATGGGAGAAAATTTTTGCCTGCTACACCTCGGACAGAGGGCTGATATCCAGAATATATAGGGAACTAAAGAAACTAAAATCCAAACTCACAAATAATCCAATTGATAAATGGGCTAAAGATCTCAAAAGGAACTTCTCTCCCGCGGAAATCCAGAAAGCCCATAAATATATGGAAAATGCTCTACATCATTAGCTATCAGGGAAATGCAAATCAAAACTTCAATGAGATACCACCTCACTCCTGTCAGAGTGGCAAAAATGAAGAATACAAACAACGACAGATCCTGGAGGGGCTGTGGGAAAAGAGGAACATTACTACACTGCTGGTGGGACTGCAAACTGGTTCAGCCACTATGGAAAGCAGTGTGGAGAATCCTCAAAATATTAAGGATGGAACCATCTTATGACCCAGCTATCCCACTCCTGGGAATTTTCCCAAAAGACTTAGAATCAGCATATTATAGCAATGTGGCTTCATCAATGTTTTTAGCAGCTCAATTTACTATAGCTAGATTATGGAACCAACCCAGATGCCCCTCAATTGACGAGTGGATACAAAACCTTTGGTACATATGTACTATGGAATACTACTCGGCCATTAAAGAGGACAATGTTATGTCTTTTGAAATCAAATGGATGGAGATGGATAGAATTATGCTTAGTGAAGTCTCCCAATCTCAGAGACTCAAGGGCCGAATGGTTTCTCTCATCTGTTGATGCTAGCATATATGTGGAAGCAGTAGGGCTGACGGCTAACCTAACAAAACTGCAAATTGAATGACTTTCAGAGTAATAGGGGGATGGCTCTCTAGGATACTTGGAGGTCTAGGGAGGGGGATGGAGAGGGGGAGGGTATATGAAGAACTCATAGGAGTCTGGAGATTGGGAAGATGGGGGAACCATCCCAGAAGCCGATGTCATTCCTCCACGAACTACCCATTTAACGCATGAGTTCTTCTGGGGGAAACTGCAACAGGTAAAACCCAAGGTGGTTAGCCATGATCTGGCTTTTCCCCTTGATAACAAAGTTTATATCCATTGATTGCTAACATTTTGATAATGTTTCCCCCTCAACTGTATTGCCATATACTTCTAATAAAAAAAAAACTTCCCTTTTCATATGTGATCTAGGCAGTATATATACTCGTTCGAGGGGGATTGTCAACTAAATAAAAACATGAAAACTGTTTAAATTGAGATTTTCTTCAAATTTTTTTGTTCTCTTTGCTGTCATGTATGTGTGTTTCAAAATTATCTAAGTTTAATACATTCATGATATGTGGTACCACTACATTTGGAAATTTACAGTCTAATTGAAGTCCTTATTTAACATGTCAAGGTATTTGTACAGCTCTTGCTCAAGGAAGCTGGAAGTCCGTAGATGCAAGCTGTGGTCCAAATGCAGGCAATTTCTCTCACCTTTTCTGTTGTCTGCAAAAGACATGAAAGGTTAAATATCTGCCTGCCAGCCTTTCTCACACTCTACTCAGTGTATGTGTGAGGCCAGTCATTCAACAATATTAGTGGAGTATATGATGTTTACATTCAGCCTGGATCACAGATGGTAATGACTCTAAGCTCTATTAGAGTTTACTAATGATTATTGTAATTATTAGAAGTGATCATTGTATGATTGAGACTACCAGAAGCTGCCTTGGTCACAATTGATCTATCTATAAATACTGGAAACTGTTTCAGTCAGTAGCTGGACAAAATGAAAATGAATGGGGCAAATGTATTTGTGTTATTTATTTTATTAGTAATGTGACATTGCTCATGCCATCTCTGAACCTCAGTTTCCCCAAAACTTTTAATAGCTCCTTTCAATTCAAAAATAGAAATTTTATTATAGTTATAAACTGTATAGGGCAATATACATAAGCACATTTTTTACTATTGCTCTGATATAACCCAATATATTCTAGTTGAGGCTACAAAATAAAATTGCTATAGAGGTTAGACAAGTAATGTAAATAAGTGAAGTTGACCAGATTTAAGAAAATAAAATGAATGGAGACCATAAAAACTAAAATGCCTAACACACCCTTTAAATTCAAAAGATTAACAAAATTTACTATTAAAACAAAATATGATCTGGCCAAGCTATGTGAATGTATAACTCTTGGGAGTTTCTCCAATGTTCATAAGAAAGAGACTGTCAAGATATAAAGCCCTTCTTCTGCAGAAGGAGAAAAAGAATTTTGGATAAGTGAATGGAGGAAGTCACTAGCTATAGACTAAGCTTTTCCTTAGCCCTGGAGATCTGAGCTCCATTCTTTGCAGCAGCCATCTGTTCTAGTCAACTTTTTGATTGCTGCAACCAAAAGACCTGACAAGAACAATTTTAGAGAAGGAAAAATTTATTCAGGGCTCACAGGTTCAGAGGTCTCAGTCCACAGACTGCCAGCTCCACTGCTCTGGGCCTGCAGTGAAGCAGAGCATCATTGTAGAAAGGTGTGTAGGAGGAAAGCAGCCTGAGGACAGGACAATCAGAAACCAGAGAGAGAGCTCCACTCAACAGGTACAAAATATATACCACTAAGGCACACCCCCAGGGATCCACTTCTTCCAGCCACATCTTACCTGCCTACACCCACCGTTCTTTATCAGGACAACAATGCACTGATTTGGTTATAAAACTTATTAACCCAATCATTTCACCTCTAAACATTCTTGCATTATCTCATAGATGAGCTTTTGGGGGACACCTCATGTCTTATCCATAACACCATCATAGCCCTTTACCCATACCGTGATATAGATCAACTGCCTCTCTGATAACATTACTTCCCCAAAAGCAAGGGCCTACCATTCCTGTAAAAGTCTCCATGCCCAGCATCTGTTTTTAAGTTCTTCAACTGCATAACCTGGAAATATTGACTACTTTCTGCTGTATCCCATTGGGGAATCCCCTGTTTTACAGATCTTACCTACCTGGACCTGGTCTCATATTTCTTTTCACAGCACTGAATTAAAAGGGACCACATAGCCTTCCTCTCCCTAGAAATCAAGTTAAAGCTTCTCATTGACAGCCTCCTCTTCGGAGCTCCAATTCAGCTCTGATTCCCCATGATCTCCCTACTTTCAAGTTACATATTAACAACACTTCTTCTTCCATACCAGCCTCCAAGTCTGGGATCTCTGAGCCTCTCTAAGGTCTGACTGTATTTATAGTTAGTTGGAAACTAGTAGGAACTCAAAGGATATGTGTAAGAACCAATCTAAAGCAGTTTCTGAAAATGTGAGGAAGATTTTCAGATACCAATTTACAGGAAAGTTTCCAAACTGAGGAGAAACTTCTGGAAGTAGAAATCAAATTGAGCACGGCAGAGACAATAAGTTTCAGAATCAAGTGAGGCAGAAGATACAAATTTCATGCAAAGATTGGAAAAGGTTTAGAGCCATGAAGCTACAAATTCTCTCCTGGCCTTCCTATTTTCTTTAACTTTAAAGGAAGACTTTGTTTCAGTTACAAGTGAGCATTGGATAATAATGGCAGTCAAATCTCATGTGAAGTTATTACAAGAGAAAAAGAAAGAATATGAAATACTATAAATGTTCATCATAGAGGCATATCCACAAGAGTATGAAAAGTTGCAAGCTAACATTTTGAAATGGTTAAATACATTGAAAAATAATATATGGTATAAAAGGAAAGCATAAATCATATTAAGTAAATATATTAAGTAAAAATAAAGAATATGAGAGCAAACACACATAATGGATAAGGCCTGAAAAGGAACTAAATATGGAAACAATGATATATTTAAGAATAGAAATAAAAAGTTGACAGGAGTTGGGAGAAAATGAAAGATACAAAGAAAGGCAAAAATTATTTAATATGCACATAATAGATATATCTGAAGAAGGGAACACGCAAAAGTACTGAAAATCAAGAAAAATTTTCTGAAATTAAATCCTCATAGTAAAAAAACATACTATGTACCTTAGAATACTGAACCAATACTATCAACTCAGAAACATTTCTAATAACTTGATTTTAAAATAAAAGATTTGTAATGCATTAATTTTATGAATACATATAAATGTGTCAATTAATTTTTAAATTTTAATTGTATTGAGATGTGTAGTTGTACAAACATAAATGCATATGCAATAAAAATATGATATGCCCCTGATTCAGTCCAGAATCACACCCACATTACCCACACCCCAGTCTCTTGACTCTTCTATATTTCCCCCCTACAACAGATATAAATGTCTTTATATATAAGATTGTGCATTTTCCAGAAACAAATGATTGTATAAGTATTATTTGCCTTCTTGGGGGATTAAAGAGTAAGCTACATTGTTGATTCCCCTCCCTAGTTCCCTATGATCCCAATTTAATTTTTTAAAAAACCCCTAGGGCATCTAGGCTAAATATTCAATTCACATAGAAAGCATAGGAACAAATGACCTGGGTTATCTTAGGTTGTGTTGCCCAGGAACAGACACTGATGAAGTGTATAGGAAGTTTATTGGAGAGTAACCTCACAGATACCTATGGGGGAGTAAAGAAAATTAAAGGGAATATTTACACCTTTTTGTTCTCCGCTTCTAAATTGGTCATATGTTGTGGGCTGTCCCTCAGTAAGGAACACATTCGAGGATGAAATGTTCCTGTTTGGCAGAGGATAATTCCCAGAGAAGGACCCAACAGAAAGTGGTCAGCTGCCCAAATTCCCACCAGCTGGAAGGATGACTACCTTGATCCTGAAGGAAGCCTGGGTTGTGTATCAAATCATACACCACAGATTATCATCAAACTGTCAAAAGCAATGATTTATGGCAGAAGGAAGTAAAAAATTATTGTCAATATACACAAGGAAAGAAAATGTAAAACAAGATGGTAATCCAGAAGGGATGATGGAAGGAACAAGTAATTTCAAAAACTGAAAATAGTGTGAAATGTTAGTATAGAAACATAAACCTTCCTCAAAATTTGCAGCCTAAAATAACAAATATATACTCTCTCTCAGCTTTTGTGGGCAGTAATCTGAGCATGAGAAACTTAGCTCAGTTTCTCCAGCCTATGAAGTCCCAGAGAGAAGAAAGGTGTTGAACAGGTCAGGCATTTCAAGACTCAACTGGGATAAGATTTTCTTCTGAGCCATGCATAGGCTTCAGTCCCTCACATGCTTTTGTCTGGAGACAGCAATTTCTTCACATGTGCATCATTCCTAGAGCAACTCACAATAGGCTACTGGCTTCCTTCAGAGAAAGTAAGAAACAAACGCACAGTCTCTTTGTATCCTCATCTCTGAAGTGTCTCCCATCATTCTTGTCCTACTCCATTTTTGTTCATCAGATCACTAAGTCTGGCTCAAATGCAAGAAAAAGGAGATTCCACAAGGTTATGAATGATCAGGAGGTGGGGAACATTGAGGGCTATCCTAAAATCCAACTATCACAACTCATGAATTCAAAGAAAAAAATCAAACTTTTATTTTCCTTTTTTAAATAAAACTGTACTTCAAGAAAAGTCTCTTTATACAAAGTTTAAAAATGAGGGGAGATCCCCTAGATTACAACTCATAATGAACTGATGAATCTAAACAACAACCATCATTGGTGCCTCATATCACAGGAAAGACACTCCAACATGAGATCCCACTAAAAGAGATGCACAGCACTACTATGGTGCAGTCTTAAAAAAAATAGCTAAACATGAACCTAATCAAATCTCCTGATCTAACTACTTGTTCAATTGAAAAAGCATCAGCATTAGCATGTAGTCAGCAAAATTTGGAATGTAGGGAAGTACTGTAACTACTGGTTTCTTCAACAAAATAATTTCAAGGAAACTGTAAAACAGAAAAGGAGATGGAAAATTCCTGTATAAAAAGAGACAAGAGACACATCAACCGATTGTAGTGTAAGGATTTATTCATACTCTAACTCAAACACTCATACATTGAAAACAAATCAGGGAACTCTGAACCCTAATATGTGATGATAGTAGGGAAGTGTTAGGATTTTTTAAAATGTGAGATTATGATTATTTTTAAAAAATCTGTCTTTTATAATGTTTTACTGGTGCATTAGAGTTACACATAATAGTGGTGTCCCTTTTAACATAATCATAGTTTGCTCAATTTCTGTCCCTAGCACTTCCCCTTTCCCTCTCCTTGATCTCCTTCTTTGTCTACTGTTGCTCTTTTTATCTATTTATTTATTTATTCTCCTTCTTTGTCTACTGTTGCTCTTTTTATCTATTTATTTATTTATTTGGTGCACTACATATGAAAGTGGTATATTGTGATATATTCAGACACATTCTTCTTTTAGAAATACATCCTTAAATGGTTACAAATAAAATTATAAGATATCTGGAATTTGCTTTGAAAATAATCTGGATGTGGGTCAGTGGTTAAGGGTATAGATAAAACTCTTTTGGCCATGATATAATCATTTTTGAGGTTAGGAGATGGAAACACAGAAGCTCATGATTCTAATTTTGTTAATTCAAAATTTTTCCATGCTAACTAATTTAGAATAGAAAAATAAAACAATAAATCAGACTACAATATCATTCTACTGCAGAAAAACATGTCTGTGTACTGAATGTGTTTGCTAAACGTACAGAAAAAGGCCTGGAAAAAAAGAATTAATCTGTACCACCCAATTTATTAAATATTTAGTGCATGCAAATCCATACTAAACTTGGATTAATTCTTTTTTTTTTTTAGAGAGAGGGACAGTGAGAGAGACAGAGAAAAAGAGAAACAACTTTATTTAGTTTTTCACATGGCTTTAGTTTCTCCAACACTTAGTCGTGTATGTGGTGCTGGAGTTTGAACCCGGGTCCTCTTGCTTGCCAGGCAAGCACCAAAACCACTGAGCTACTGCTCCAGCCCCTAAACTTGGATTAATTCTAACATGCTTCCAAAACTTTTTCAACACTGAATGGTTATTAATATTGTTAGTAACAAATTATGTTTTAAATATCTATCAATTGAATTTAAGTGTTCCTTAAAAAAAGAAAATATGGTTCTTAGCACAAGTTTGTGAAATTTCCTAAGATGATATGAAAGAAGTAAGAATTAGGAAAGGCAAAAATTTGGGAAGAAAGGCAAGAATGAAAGAAAATGAAACTACTTAGAAATGTTGGCTATTTCCCATGTGCCCTGCACATCTAGCCTGCCCCCTGCTATTTGTCTGAGAATAATAACTGTATGAAAAATATCTGTGCTTCTAGGAGGCTCCTACCGTTGGAAATCACTGAAAGAAAATCTGAGGCATAGACAAGAAGCAGCAGAGAGATGACCAATTCCCATGGGTCCTTCACTGGCAGGTCACTGCAGAAGGCTGTAGACTTCAATCGAAGATCACAGTTCCTATTAGGACTGTTATGAGGATAATGAAATATCATTTTCCTAAGGCACAAGAAAACTCATGAAGTTAAAATTACATCAAGGTGAGGACAAGATCCACCCCATTAGCCAGGCATCTCCAAATTCATGCATCAGGCTCTACTGTGACCTTCTTCATATTCTTAGCTTTAGTTATTTATATTAAAAGAGTCCATTAATATAACAAGGAGAACTGAGGAAGCAATTGTGTTTACAATTTTAGAACTCATTGAAACAAAAAGCTTCATAAAACCATAAGAACAGAGTCAGAAGAAGAAAAACAATCCTTTTAATGCAAAGGCTCCAAGGAATGAATCATTATTTAAGGGATTTCTTGTTGGCCACAAGGGTATGAATCTGTCTCTAGTCTCCAAAGATTTGATCCATATTTTAAAAATTTATGATTCTTCAGCTTAGTATATTATAAAATGTGTATTTTTAGTTTAGCCCTTCTTGGTCCTGGAGGCATTTCATAACAGCTATAATTAAAATACATATAAACTGGCATCAAAAGTCTCATTAAGCCCTGCAATTCTCCATTACCAGGCAGCTGATGAAGTCACAGTACAAATGCCCTACATCACCTTTACCCAATGAATACAAAAAGCAAATGGAAAAACTCTCATGAACTTAGTTATGGCAACACATAGTTGGACCAGAGTTGATACAAATGAATAGATTATTTCAGATTATCTGAAGGACCAGATTCACTACATTTCCGCATATAATTATTCAATATAAGTAATTAATAAATGTTGTCTGAAAACTACATGGTATGTACTACTAGATCATAAATTGTTGCTATTCTCCACTAAGTTCTATCAGAAATATCTAGCTTAAAATAAGTGGAAGCATCCTTCTTGACTTATTTGATGTTGGAACACATCATCTCCACAATTCCCAAAAGAAGTATATATAAATCATATATTTTTCTGTTTCTGTTAAGGTAACTTAAGGTAAATATTACTAACATTGCTTATTATCTGCTTTCTAAGTGCCTAAACATCAAACTGAAGTGTAGTATCTACATTTAAGTTCTATTTCTAATCATCAAGTTATTAACTTGAAACTCACACATGCTTTATGTAATGCAGATTTGCTTATATTTTATCCCTTTTCTCAGAATTTTACTCTGTAAAATGCCAAGCCTTTAATGCCACCAATTCTATATCCTATGTATCTCTTCTATGTGGTCCCTTCATTTCACTACTATGGCTTTTGCCTCTTAAATTGTCATATTCAGATTCTTGTATGGTCCTTCAAATGCCGTTCAAGTCTTTGTCTATTCCTCTGTGCCTCGTTCTCTCTACTAGGCCAAGAAAATGTAGTAAAACATAAATCTGATCATGTCATTCCCCTGTCAATATTTTGCCCAGCATAAAAGATTTCCACCCACACAATATAACAATGTACTTCCTGTTCACAGAATGTCCATAATCATACTCGCAGTTGAGTTTTTGAATAATCTAAAACAATAATATTTTCCAAATTTCCTATCAAGCTTATACTTATCCTTTAAGATAGTGTTCAGATATCATTAATTTCTGCCATCGCAAAGCCCTATGGGCCTAAGCTTACTGTTCACAGAAGAGTTGTTCATTTTTTCCTTCTTTCAAATTTGTCCTTCCTCTGTTGTTCCATACCTAATACTGTATTAATTACTCATTTACTTATCTACTCTTTGTTAGTTAGAATACCTGGAATAGTATCTGATATTTATTTATTGAGTATATATTACCTAAAAAAAACAACTAAAATGCTAAAGAGCTCAATAATTATGGAATTTACTTGAAAATATAAATATTGTCCCAAGTATTTCAATTGTCAACCTTTTGATGAATAAAGATTTTGTTTGATAGTATGGAAAAAGAAATATTTTGAAGTAGAGAAGTAGAGAAATATACACTTATAGAGCTGGAATAAAATTGTAACATTTACAAATGCTACAAGTCATTATTCTAAAGAATAACAGGATAAATACACTGTAATATCTACATTATTTTCATGTTCATATAAAGCCCAATATGAATTATCTTGTAGCTACTATGACAAGAAAGAAACATGACAGCCTTCACCTCCCTCACCTCTCACTAAGGGAGTGACACATGCTACTTCCACCCATATTCCAGTAGCTATTACTGGTAATGAGGCTCCAGTATAACTGCATAGGAATCTTGGGCATCCATGAAAACATGGAAATATCTGGGGACTACCAAATGAAACCCCCTTATACATCATCTGGAAGCAAAGTTTATTTTTTACTTTATTTGTTGAAAATCTATGGGACTGGAAGTGTGGCTTACATGCTTAGCATGCATGAGTTGGTTAGTCTTGAAGGTATTGAATGGTATTTGGATAGGAAGGGATGAAGACTGAAAGAATTCCATACAAAGAGAACAGCAGTAGCAAAACTAAAAACAAAAACAAAAATAACAATAAAAAAAGCCAAGCCTCGAATGCCAAGTTTGAAAGACAAGCTAATAAGCCTATAGACAGAAAAGAAAAATAACCACATAAAGAAAGGACTGTAAAATTGGAGAAAATATTGGCCAGCTATTCATCTGACAGAGGAAGTAATATCCAGAATGTACAAAGGTTTCAAACAACTTAATAGTAAAACAAGTAACATAATTTTAAAAATGGGGAAATGATCTGAATAGAAATTTCTCAAAAGAAGAAATACAAATGACTAATAAACATATGAAAAATGGTCCAATATCTTTAGCCAACAGGGAAATGTAAATCAAAGCTACCATGAGAACCCACCTAATCCCACTGAGAATTGCTACTTTCAAAAAAAAAACCTGAAAATAACAAACCCTAGAAGGATGTGGACAGAAAGGTCATTCATAACTTTAGTTTCTTCTTGGGTATTTTAGGCATGAAATAGTGAAGTCATCTGATTTTCTTTGTCGGGAAACTTTTTACTTTATTACTTCAATCTTGTTACTTTTATTGATCTATTTAGGTTTTACATATCCTTTTGTTTCAGTCTTGGTAGGTCACAGATGTCTGTATATTTATCCATTTCTTCTATAGCTTACAAATCATTGGCATATAGTTATTTAAAATTGCCCTTAATGATCCTTTTATTCTCTGTGGTTTCAATTATAATATCTCCTTTCTGATACCTAATTTTATTTGTTTGGTCCTTCTTTCAATTTCTTTTCTTTAGTTTACCTTAAAAATTGTCAATTTTTTATTGAAAACATAAACAAAGAACCAACACATTTCATTGATCTTTTTTTTTTTTCTGGAAGAGAGAGTTAATTTTTATTTTTCATCTGTTTTTTGTATTTCCTGCACTGAGTTGTGGATGTGGTGCTGAGGACTAAACCCTGGTCCTCGCACATGCCAGTCAAGTGCTCTACCACTAACTCACCTCTCCAGGCCTTCATTGATCCTTTGTATTGTTCTTTTAGTCTGTGTTTAATTTATTTTTGCTCTGGTTTACTGTTTCTTTCCTTCACTGACTTTTTGTTTGGTTTGTTCTTCATTTTCTGAAACCTTGAGATGCATCACTAGGTTATTGGTTTAATTTCTCCACTTTTGTATGTAGGCATTCATTGCTATAATTTTCCCTCCTTGTTTTTATTTTACTACATCCCATAGGGTTTGGTATGTTGTATTTCACTTTCATTTGATTCCAGGAATTTTTAAAAGTACCCCTCCAATCTCTATTAAAGACCCACTGTACATTCAAAGGGTACTGTTCAGTCTCCATGTGTTTTTATAATTTCTGAAGTTTCTCTTGCTGTTCATTTGTAGCTTCATTCCAGTGTGATGAGAAAATAAATAAAATATTACTTTCTTTCTAATTGCTAAGTCTTGATTTGTGGTTTATTTTGGAAAATGTTTCATCTGCTGATGAAAATAATGAATAAATTCTACTAAGTCCATTTGATCTATGGTGTATTAACTCTGATGTTTCTTTGTTGTTTTTTATTTTCTGGGTGATCTATCTACTAAAGGATATGGTATTGAATTTGGGCTCTATCAAAGTTAATTTCTCCCTCCCCATCTTTTTCACACTTCGGTCACACTTTTATAAGGGAAGCAGAGAGAAGAAAGAAAAAACGAACAGAGATTCTTCCTTTTAAAAAATTTTACAAGGGCTGGAGCGGAGCCTCAGTGGTTACAGTGCTTGCCTGGTAGGCACAAGTACGTGAGTCTGAACCCCAGCATCACATACACAACTAAGTGTTAGATCAATGAAGGCTACGTGAAAAACTAAATAAAATTGATTCTCTCTTTCTCTCACTGTCCCTCTTTCCTTAAAAAAAAAAAAAGATTTTTACTTTCTTTAAAAAAAAAAAAGATTTTTACCAGTCCATAATGTTCTATCACACATATTAAGTAAAAATATCAGTGCTTTAACCAGGGTGGTACCACCATAAACTTAGGTAAAAATATAAGGCTCCAGGTCTTTACCCAGAAGACGGTATCTCTAAAGCAATGCACAAAAGATTGACTATGAAGATTTTACTATATAATTCACTTGCTGTGAGGCAAGTTTAGATACAAAATATTTATTTTAAGATTCAGATATATAAGAGGAACAGATTTCAACTATAGCAGATTATAATTATTAATAAAGAAATGCATAATTAACACATGAGTTGAGATTACATAAAAGTTACTAGGGCAAAGGGAATGCAGGTCCAAGTTCCTCCATAAGTTTAATTTGCTAAGCTTAACAGACAGTTGCTAATAATAATCAAGTATTAGAAGCTCCGAGCCACAGTGATAGCAAACACAGCCTGTGTGCCTAATTCTGAAAGGACATTCAGGGGAAAAGAGGGAGAAGGCATGAATGAGACTCATTCAAATGTCTTCAAGCATCCTATCCCTCTCACATTTACTGCCTAATAGCGTGAGCCTCAGGAAATATATGGAGTGCTAGAGCTGAAACATAAAGTAGGGAGCAATATCATATTTTTTTGTGGGAACACAATTACGAAATCTGAACACACTTGGGAGAAAATAAAATATCTTAACCTCCAAATTTTCAAATCCATCTTATTGTAAATCTTCTGAAATGACTCTGTTCTAGAGTTGTAACCACCTCACACTCAAGAATCAAAACTTCTCAAAAAATTGTTGTACCTCCCCTACAGTAAGTTAAACTATTTATGACTGTGTCCAAAATCAGAAGACTATAGCAGACAAAGATTAACTATAATGCTGTTCCATGTGCTGGCCCTGCCCCTTCCATGTGCTCATCAACATTCCCAAGATGCTGGGTGTGATTCTCAGAGTCTATCCTCAGATCCATTCTTCTCTGGCCTAGTGGCATCCTACCCTCTGACAACTTTGATCTTGATCCCTAGAAATGTATGCCAACCTATCTTTTGCTCTGAACTACCTGGTTCAGAGAAAAGAATTTAAAAAAAACTTAACTGTTTCAGATGGTGTCCCAGCATCTGCCTGAATTTATTATCCCTCAGGCTCAATGCCCACAGAATTTCAAGTTTAAGAATTCATTGTGGCCATAGCAAGCTCTTTGTAAGTGATAAAACATACCCATTATTACAGAATCAGCAGCATTAAAGAAAACAGGAAGGAATGAAGACTTCCTCAGGGTTGTTTCGAGTATAGTACAATATTTAATGATGGGCTCATTTCCCTAAGTGCTGTAGTATAGAAAAATGGCCTAATGTGTCATTCAAATGCTATGCAGAAAAAAAGGATATATTGTGAGTCTGTGCAGATAATAGAACTATTTTAAACAGGACTGTCCAGTTGGCAAGATGAATGTGGATCTCCTTCCCTCAGTGTTTGTCACAGCTAATAGGAAAGGTAAAGGTTAAAAAGGTTTCTCAGTAAGTCCAGTAAAAAAAAAAAAAAGTTAGCTTCTGTGAGCCAATACTATTTTTGCAATGCTGCACCATAGAAAAATACTAACCAAGGCTAATTAATTCTGTACAGTTACTTTGGAGTTTGAATACTAAAATCGTATCAGATGAATTTATTCGACTTGTTTTTCCAACTTTTACTGTTTTATGCCACTTTTGTAATACTTAACAATTTCAAGAGAGCAGCTTTGTTCACAGTAGTCATAAACTGGAAACAAAACAAATTTTCATTATTTGGGAAATAGTAAATTGTACTACTTTCATATTACAACATATTCAAAGCAGGAGAAAGAACAAACTACTAACACACACAAGAATGTCAATTAATGTTAAATGTGTTATTGTAAAAAAAAAATGAAAGACCAAGAAGTCTGATCCATATGAATCTTTTGATAGGAAATTCAAAAGTAGGTAATACTATTGATGGTGACAAAATTTACAATAGTGGTTATCTCTGTGGGATAATTAACTGAGGGGAAGGTGCTGGAAAATTCTTATTTCTTATTGGTTTTGTGATTATAGAGATGACTATTTTTATAAAATGTGCTGTGACTTCCTCAGTTTTCTCTCAGAAATTAAAGAGCTGAAAATTACCACTTCTGTCCCCCTGAA
Organism: Aplodontia rufa; assembly: GCA_004027875.1. Taxonomy (NCBI): domain Eukaryota; kingdom Metazoa; phylum Chordata; class Mammalia; order Rodentia; family Aplodontiidae; genus Aplodontia; species Aplodontia rufa. Next base: position 15,451 of record PVKS010021957.1, on the reverse strand, counting down.
TTCTGAGGAGGAATAGAGGTACCTGCAGGGAGAAGGGAGATTTGAACAAGTGTTCTAGGAGCAGAACAGTCAACAGATATTGGTAAAACTTCAGTTAAAATAGTTGAGGCAAAGGGAAAGTGTGGGTTGGTAATCGAAGTGACGTTCCTGGGCATCACAATTACAGGTAGGAGGAAAAATTGCTGTCTGTTGGCTTTTTGGCTTTTCCCTACAAATCACACCAGGAACTGTGAGCGAACATGGTTGGGAGGAGGAGACAAAGAAATCTCCCAGGGCTGCAGGGCTGCATGGCTGCATGGCTGAGGAAATGGAAGGGGAGAAGCCACTGTGAGACAGTCACATGACTGTCAGGAATCCTCTCCTCTAAAGTCCCTCATGGAACATTATTTATCTACCGGGAGAATAGCAAAAAAAAAAAAAAAGTCTCCTGGGACACAGATGAAAATTCACAGCAGATGATAAAGAGAACAGAAAAATCTCCCCTACCCCTGAAGGACAAAAACGGGTAATAATCTAAAAATAATGCTGAGTGAGGGGCAAAGACACTGTGAAGTCCACTCCACCCAGAACTAAGAACAAAGTGTCTAAGACTGACTTTAATCAGAACATCAGAGAAAACCTTCCCCTTGTTTCCCACCACCAGCCAGTCACAGTGAAATCCTGCAAAAACGGACAACTGCAAAGAGAAGACAGACTTTTCAGCAAAGAAGCCCCACAACTAACACAAAGTATGGTTAGATGACGTGGGAGCCTGTCATGCCTCAGGAGTAGCAGCCACTACTCACCCAAGATCCAGCACCGCTGGTGTGCTGGCTAAAAGGAGGTATTAACTGTAACAATTTCAGTAACTGGGGTTTAGATCAAAAGTAAGCCACTCTGCCATCTAGCGAGAAAGAGGAAGCTTCACTACCTCCCTTACAATAATAAAAAATATGCTGTGTGAAATTCACATTCCTGGCTTATTTTTAACCCGTCCTAGAGCTGAGCCCACAGGGGGGGGGAAAAATCTGACACAAATTTTGAGGCAAGACTGCCATCTGCAGGAGAAAGGAGATATAGCACCTGTTATCTGGGATGCGAAAAAGTCCAGACAGTGAGAAACCAATGAATGTGTACTATGGACAGTATGGAGCCCTTGGCAAATGCAGATATTGAATCCATATCTCTTTCTTTCAGGCTCTTCTTTCCAAGAATCCCAAAGGATGTTTACCAAAATAGAACAAAACAAATTAGGAAAAGTTTCGAAGTTTTTTTTTATTATAATGCAGATCAGGAGGACAGGCTTAGGAGTTACAGAAAAAAGGCACAGAAAATCAGCCAGATACTTCCTGCCTATCTGCCCTAGGACACAAAACTTACTGTGGGGGCAGAGTTGGGGATAAAATCACCCTCACCCCAAAGGGACTAGTAAAAATGTATTGCAGTGAGGGAAGAAAACATAAGAAAAAGATGACCTGTTCCTAGAGGAGATACAGAATACAGGAATACAGACTGGATTCAAAACTCCACTAACACAGGAGCAAAAGAACTGGGAAAAATATTCTTTGGAAAATTAAGGATACTGGCTTAGGCTGAGGCCTCACCAGAACAACAAAGAATAGCCCCCTCCCCATCACCAAGCTAACTTTATTAACCCATTAATTCCCAAGTTTTCAGTTTTGCAAATAAAATAATATTTCTAAGTTACCATAAGTGGTAAATTTGATGCTCAATTTAAGTTTTTACAAGTATTCCACAGCTGGAGCAATGGTATAAACTGGGCTAAGACTCTTGTTTAGGAACAGCTACTGGCATTCATGGAGAAAGAACCTGAAAGGGCAAGAAGACTCACACAAGGGCTTCATGTGTTCTTCAGCCATACGCAGCTCTTGCCAGCACATCAGTCATTGCAGCTAAATTCTTTTTCCAGTACCATCTCTCCTAGGAAAGCAAGTAAACATCTCTCCTCTTTTCTTGCATTCATGGATCTGGGACTAGCTGTTTTATTTGGTACCTTCGCTTTCTGGTGGGTTAAAGAAAAAAAAATCATTGCTTTGAGGGTCAGTCAGCCACTTAGAGTAGCTGCATAATTATCAAAGTAGACTTCAGAATAAATACTTTATTTCACTAAGGAGTCACTTCTTCAAAAAAACTTAATACTAAATATGTATGTTCTGAACAATACAGCGTCATTTTTAAAAAAAATTAAAATAACTTATTGGATATTGAATATATACTTGCATAATTATAATTGTAGACTTCTACACTCCTTACTCAGCAATTGTTAGGGAGAAAATCATAGATACATACCTGAAGAATATCTCAACAGTATCAACCAACTTCACCTAATTAACACTTACTTAACACTATATCCAGGAGAATACAGTGGGTTTTTTTTCCAACTGCTTACAGGACACTTAGCAAGATAGACAGTCTAGACCATTAAAGAAACTTTAATAAGCATAAAATAGTAGAAATCATACCAAGTATACTCTTGAATGATGATGAACTTCAATAAAAATCAATAACGTGTCTAAAAATCCCCAAATATTTAGAAATTAAATCTATTTCTATGTACACAAGAATATTATTCAACCACAAAAAGGAATGGAGTATATTTAATAATGTTGAATCCTAAAAATATGACAAAAGTGTCTATTTTTATGAAATGTCCAGAATAAGCAAGATAAATAGGAAATACATTAGTAGTTGCCATAGCCTGGAAGCAGATAAAATGGGAGATGTTTGTCAATATATGGTTTCTTTTTATAGTGATGAAAATGTTGTGGAATTAGATGATGGTGATGATTACACAACACAGAACATATTTAAAACAACATATGAAGGTTTTTTAAGTAAGTTGTAAAATAAGCAAATTTGCAGAAATTACACTCATGCACTTGTGTCCTTTCTAAGTCATACATTCCTCAAAGGAACATTTATTCTGGCATTCTAAGTCTGGTGCATTTCCCTTGGTATACAAAAAAAAGGTCAATAAATACATCTGCTGAAGGTATTGTCATAAGTTGCCAAGGCCTGAATCTACAGGGACAGAGTGTTAACTGTTCAGATCTCAGGAGAAGCCCAAAACTCCTAGTTTGATTTTTTGGTTTTTGGTTTGTTTGTTTTCCTGTCCAACATCTGAACAAATGAAAATAAAAGAAAAGGAGTGGTACTAAAATTATACTGTTCAAAGCTAAATTGGAGGATGTGGTAGTGCTAGGAAGAGAGCATCAGAAAAGAATAACAGAAACATCAGGAACTTTGCCTAAGTCATCCTTTAGAATCAAATGAGGGATGTTGTCTGATAGAAAGAAACTGGCAGGAATTTAGGAAAAATACTGAAATATTTATTTAGATATTTGCAAAATCCCTTCTTAATAGTCATGCTTGATTCAGAACACTGTCTCCCTGCCATGGTGTAGCTAACACCACGAAACCAAGATAGTTTTAAAACCCTGCGTTAATCAGTCTTTGTCTCCTTTTCAGTATATATGCTCTGGATCACAAAATTCCATGGTAATTGGAGAATACATACTGGAATTAGTAAAGCCCAAACACAGAAATATCAAATAGGCACAACAAGGAGTTGAAGAAAGACTGAAGAGCTGCCTTCACCCCATTAGAAATATACCAGAAACACATTAAACAAAACTGCATGAAACCTCAAAAATTCATTACTCATATAAAGATAATGAGATTATCTAAAACCACAGATCTGGGAGGGAGTTTGTAAAAAGGGTAAATGAATGAGAATTTAATCATCACCCTTATTCATTTTTTTTAAGGCAAAGAGAAAGGAAGAGAGAGGATCGATTTTATTTAGATTTTCATGTGGTCTTTGTTGGTCTGACACTTCATGGTGTATGTGGTGCTGGGGTTCAAACCTGTGCCCTTGTGCACGCCAGGCAAGTGCCATTACAACCAAGCCACCGCTCTAACCCTCTTATTCACTTTTGATTAAAACAAATATTATCAGATTTGGTTTATAAAAGTCTTTGTGTCATTCTACTGGAAGTCTGATTCATTAATTTATGCAAGAAATATTTATTGAGACTCTAAGTCAGACACTAATCATTTTCCAGGGACAGAACTGGAATCAAAATGATGACCCTCATGGCACTATATTCTAGAGAAGACTATCACTAAATATCCCTTTAATATATAATACAAAAGGATTTTAGGTGGTAGAAAGGAAAATTATAAGGAGTTATTGGGAGAATCATTTTGATGAGTTCAAAGAAAACTTTTTTGAAGAACTGATAATTGAAGAAGGATAAGTAGGATGGATGATCAGCTCAGTAAAAAGAGATTTTAATTGCAGCAATTCTAGTGGGTGTGTATGGGTATCTCATTGTAGTTTCAAATGACATCTCTTTGATGAATAATGATTTTGAACATTTTTCATGTGCTCATTGGGGATTTCTTTTTCTTCTTTTGTGAAATGGCTCTTCTTATTCTTTGCCTATTTTTAATTAGATACTTATCTTCTTATTATGAATTATGAATTCTGTAAATATTCTGCAAACAGAATAATTTCTTTTTCAGAAATGCATATTGAAAAAAAAAGCTATCTGTGCCTTGTACTTTCGTTTTCTAATCCGTCTCTTGAAAATTATAACTTTCGATTTTAAAGAACTCAACTTTTTCTGTTTTATTATAGCCAGTGCAATTTCTTTTATAATGAGTCTCCGCCTATCCCAGAATTGGAAACATTTCTCCTATGCTATCTTCCAGAACTTTATAGTTTTTAAAAATATAACTAGCCTTCCAATGACCTTGTAGTAGCTTCCGAGTGAGATTAAGAAAAGCAGGTTCCAAAAAATTTGTAATCTAAGCAAGAAAAGTGCTCAGATACTGAGAAGTACATGGGTGTGGAAGAGTCCTGACACTTCCCAGAAGATTGAGTGAAAATGGGGAAACACAACCAGCTCTTTTGTTTGAAAATTCAGACTGGATAATTAGAAATTTCTGCAGTTTTCCTTTGTTTTTTCTTCTCTCTCTCTCCCACACACATACTCTCTCTCTCTCTCTCTCTCTCTCTCTCCCCCTCTTGGATCTTGTTCTTGGTTTGCTTTCCATCTGTATACCCAAGACACAATGGCCACTTAGGCTTTTTGCTGAATCTGTAGGCACTCAAGCTGTGAGTCAATATGGACAAAGAAGTGAAAATATAACACAGATTTGTGGGAAGCTCTGAGCAATGACAGGAGCCATGGCCACTGGCATGTGGATCTATAGAGTAGAGAAGAGTGAAGGGTACTTTTATGTGAAATTATTGGTCTGAACTCTGTTACGAAACAAGGCCAACAGGGAGTAGAACTAGGTTAGATCAGAGTTGGGTAGAAGCTGAAACATGAAGCTTCTTTCCTGGGACCTGATGGCCACAGCCATACTTAGAAGTCTCTGGAAGATCTGCAGACATGACCTGGGCACTTCCTGGACTACCCCAACACACAGCACTCAGAATGAGGGGATTGGCACAATCCAGATCAGTCCATAGGCTGCCAAGTAAAGAGGGTTCACCAGCAGCTCCTACAAGAATTACAGTCCCATCCCCAGACACCAAAACACACTCATACTGATGGTGAATTCTGAAATAAAAAATGATCTCCCCAATACTTGATGGCAGGCAATTAGGAGCAAAATTCACCATACAGACTCCCTTAACAAGATTGATCACTTTGGGTTAGAGTTAAGAAAAAACAAATGTTATAAGAATGTGTTCCATAAATATGCTCATACCTGGGAAATTCATAAATTAAAACTCTGGAAAGAACATGTCTCCTTTTAAAAACTTCAGCTGGAGAAAATAAAAAACTTTTATGATAATTATCATATTAGTTATTTATGTAGAGTGTTTTATAGTGTCTTCCATCACTGTTATTGAATAGTTATTTTTTCAATTAACAGGATTTTAATCTTTTTTCTTTCATATCTATCCTCTTCCCTTCTCCTTCATCCTTCCTTTTCTCTTCATTTTATCTTCCATCTCCTTTCCTTCCTGCAATCCTTTATCTCTTTTCTTTACCTGTTTCCCTTCCTCAAATATAACTTACTATTAAGTACACAATCATTAATGCTTTCCTTTTCAGCTTATTCTATATTTTTCTCACTAATTTTTCTCATTGGCTAATAGAATTGTATATATATACATATATTAAGATTTTAAATACATGTTGACATATATACATTTGCTGTTATGTTATTGCTGTTACTGGAAGTTACTTTCTCCTCTCAAACTGGCATTGGTGGTTGAACTTAGCACCTGGATTATGCTGATTGGAGGTTTTGAAGTTAAGCTTTAATTCCAGAGAAGGGAAGATTTTTAAAAGGTCATGCTCACTTACAGACTCTGAAAAATAGAAGCAGGGAAACCCATCACATCAGATGAAAAACCAACATAAAACTTCCAAAAACATGAAGAAACAAGCAAACAACAGGACTGAAAATGTTTATAAGCCCCAATAATGGAATCCAAAGATGTTAAAGTTTTGCTTGCTTGGCAGCACATATACTAAAATTGGAATGATACAGAGAAGATTAGCATGGCCCCTGCATAAGGATGGCACACAAGTTCGTGAATTGTTCCATATTTTTAATTCAATGGAAAATAAGAACATTTCATAACAAGATCAAACTGGTAGCATTCATGAACAGAAAACCAACATCACAAAGAATCCTCAAAGATAAATTCTAGATAGAAGAACAAGCAAACGCTCCTCAAATCCCACAAACAAAGGAAATTTAATAAAAGTACATGCTATCAATAGACAACCAAGACAGCACATAATGCACTAATGAAACTCCATGACTACGAACCACAACCACATAATTATCCTAACACTGAATGTGAATGATCTCAATGCATGATTCAAAAGACATAGATTAGCACACTGAATCAAAAAACAAAATCCAACAATATACTGCTTACAGGAGACCCATTTTCCAACCAATAACATCCACAGATTAAGGGTGACAGGATGGGGAAATAATCTACCAGGCCCAATAAATCAACCTGTACTTGAAATACTTATATCCAACAAGCTATATTTCAAACATAAATTAATCAGAAGAGATAGAGAAGGCCACTACATCTTAGAAAAGGGAACAACCTAATAAATTGGATCCAAAAACATAATCCAAAAATATGCTCAAATATATCACAGATCTCAGTCTGGAGAAATGATGGAAAAATATCTATCAGGCTTATAGATTAAGAAAGCAAGCTGAAGTTGTAACACTTATATCCAACAAAGAAGATTTTAATCAAAATTTAATCAGAACAGAATGCCACTATATCAGAGTAAATGGAGCAATACATCAGAAATATACAACCATATTCAAATTGTATGCTCAAAACACTAACACTTCCAAATATGTGGAAAAAAATACTTCATTGCATAAAACCACTTATGGACCCTGCAAAATAATACTGGGAGATTTCAATACTCTTCTGTCACTAATAGAAAGATCATCAAAGCAAAAATACAATTAAGATCTCCAGCCTAAACAACTCCTTAAATCAAATGGACTTAACACACATCTATAGTATATTCTGCCCCAAATTGGCCAAGTATACCTTCTTCTCGGCAGTGCATGGATCCTTCTCCAAAACAGATTATATTCTAGTTCACAAAGAAAATCTCAGCAAATATAAAAAAAATTAGATATTATTCCATGTATCCCATCAGACCATCATGCCATGACACTAGCAATGAACAGCAAAAATCATAACAAAAAACACATATATACATGGAGATTGAATAATATCCTGTGAAATGAAGAATGGTTACAAGAAGACATGAAAGTAGAAATCAAGACACTTTTGGAAGAGAATGAGAATAAAGACACATTGAACTCTTTGGGATAGTAAAGAACTCTGAAGGGAAAAATTTATAGCACTGAAAGCCTACATTAGCAACCAGGAGAGATCTTGAATTAATAAGCTTATGTTTTACCTCAAATCCCTACAAAAGGAAGAACAATCTCAGTCCAAAGCAAGCAGAAGACAGACAATAATCAAGATAAGAGCTGAAATCAACAAAATTAAGAAAGAAAAAACAGTAAAAAGAATCAACAAAACAAAGAGCTGGTTCTTCAAAAAAACTAAGTAAAATTGGCAGATCCCTAAATAATCTCAATATGAGAAGGAGAACATTGAAGCAAAACAAAAATAAAGGAAGTGGTTACTGTGACCCTATAGATATCAAATGGATTAATAGAATAAATTTTGAAAAACTATACTCCTCTAAATTAGATAATGTAGAAGACATGAACAAATTTCTAGACACATACAAATCCACAAATTGACGCAGGATGATATTAAAATCCTAAACATCCCCAAAGCAGATACTGAAATAAATATACTAATTAAAAGCCTTCAAAAGAAGAAAAGACCAAGTCCACAAGGATTCCCTGCTGAGTTTTACCACACCTATGAGAGGAGCTAACACCTATCCTAATTAAAGTATTACAAGAAATTAAGAAGGAATTCTTCCAAACACTTTTTATGAGGCAACCATAAATCTGATACTAAAACCAAATAAAGATGCATCAAAAAAAAAAAGAAAATCCTTAATAAAGTTCTAGCAAACTACATTCAAAAACATATCAAGGAGAAATTCATCACCAAAAAGTGGGCATCATCCCAGGGATGCAAGGTTGGTTCAACATATGCAAAACAATAAATGTGATTCATCACTTAAACAGAATTAAGGACAAAAACCATACGATCATCTCAACTGATACAGAAAAGGCCTTGAATAAAATTCAGCACCCATTTATCTGCAAAACTCTAGAGAAAATAGTGATCAAAGGATTATCTCTTAACTTTGTAAAGGTCATTTATGCAAAACATTCAGCTAGCATAATACTAAAGGGAGAAAAGATGTAAGAATATTAAACTCAGGAACAAGACAAGGCTGCCCATTCTCACCACTTTTATTCAATGTAATTATTGAGACCCTGATGGAGTAACCAGGCAACAGAAGGAAATCAAAAGGATAAGAATAGAAAGAGGAAGTCAAACTATCCCTTTATTGCTGACAACATGCTATATCTGGAAGATCCAAAAATAAAGTTACTTGAGCATATAAACAGATTTAGCAAAGTGCCAGGGTTCAGGATCAACACCCATAAATCAACAGCTTTCCTATATTGCTAAGAACAATATGTCAGAGAAGAAATCAGGAAATCAGTCCTATTCACAATATCCTCAAAAATTAAAATAAATACTTTGAATTAATTTAACAAGGGAAGTAAAAGACCTTTACAATGAAAGCTCTCAAACAGTGAACAAAGAAACTGAAGTAGATCTGAGAAGATGGAAAGATGCTCCATCTTCGTGGATAGGCAGAATTAATATAATTAAAATGGTCATTCTGCCAAAAGCACTAAACAGATTCAATGCAATCCCCATGAAGATCCAGATGTCGTTCCTCACAGCTATAAAAAAAAGCAATTCTCAAATTCATTTGGAATAACGAGAAACTCAGAATAGCAAAAACATTACTAAGTAAAACAGATGAAACAGGTGGTCTTCCAATATCAGATCTAAAACTGTACTATAGAGCTGTAGTAACAAAAATAGCACAATACTGGTATCAAAATAGACATGAAGACCAATGGAATAGAACAGAGGACTCTGAGACAAATCCACAAATCTTTAAACATCTGATTTTTGACAAAGTGGGCTCAAAATATAAAATGAAGAAAAGACAGCCTGCACAATAAATGATGCTGGAAAACTAGACAGCCACTTGCAAAAACTTGAAATCAGATTCTTATCTTTCACTAAAATCAAATCAAAATGGATCAAGGAACTAGGAATTAAACTGCTACCATACAGCTGATAAAAAAAAAAAGTTAGGAGCAACACTCCAGCATATGGGAGTAGTCTACGACTTTCCCAACAAGACTCCCAAAATGAAAGAATTAAAGTCAAGAATTAATGAGTGGATACCATTATTTTAGAAAGCTTTTGCTCAGTCAAGGAATTGTTCAAAACTGTCAAGAGAGAACATACAGAATTGGAGAGAATCATGGCCTGTGATTCTTCTGAGAGTGGACTAATATCAAAAATTTACAAAGAATTAAAAAAAATTAACATCAAAAAACACAAACAATCCAATCAATAAATGGGCCAGAGAGCTAAACAAAAAATTCTCAACAGAGGATATCCAGCAAGTTAAAGAATACATGAGAAGGAATTCTAAATCAGTAGTAATGAGAGAAATGCAAGTCAAACCTACATGAAGATGTCACCTCACTCCAGTCAGACTGGCAAAGATGAATACAAATATTAACAAATGTTGGAGGAGTTGGAGGGAGATAGGAACACTAGCACACTGTTGGTGGAACTTCAGACTGGTATAGTTGCTCTGGAAAGCAGTGTGGAGTCCCTCAAAAAATTAGGGATGGATATACCATACGACCCAGCTATGCCTCTTCTGGGTGTTTTCCCAGAGGAGTTACAATCAGCCACATTACAGCAACACAGGAAAATCAATGTTCATAGCAGCTCAGCTTACAATAGCTAAATTATGGAATTAATCCAGATGCTCATCACTAGACGAATGGATCCAAAAGTTCTGGTATACATACCATGGAGTTCTATTCAACTATGAGAAAAAAATGATACTGTGGCCTTTGTGGATAAATGGATGGCAATGGAAGAAATCATGCTGAGCAAAGTTAGCCAAACCCAGAGAATCAAGGATCAAATGTTTTCCCTTATTTGTGGAGGCTAGAGATAACCCAGGCTTGGGTGAAAGAAAATCAAACTCATGTATTGAACCACAAAGAGCATAGCAACACATAATCGAAGGGGTTAAAGACATATAGATTATAGACATATATGGACGAAAGTTTTACGGGAGAGTTCGGGGATGGGAGAGAAAAGGAAGATGGGGGGGATCTAGGTAAACAATCAACACTCTTTACTGCCCCCCAAGAAAGGAAATAATATTTATGCAATTATTTAATTCTGGAAAATTTAGATAGATGATAGATAGATGATAGATAGATAGATATAGATGATAGACACACACATAAATATATTTGGGGGAGGGAGAGAGACAGAGAGATATTTATATTTGCTACAGGGGCATAATATAGAAGAATCAAGAGACTGCGGTGTGGGCATTGTGGAGGTTACTATGGCATAGGATCAAATGCATACCTTGTTGTTACTTTATATGCATTCATGTTATAACAATTCAACTCGTTAAAAAAATAAAAATTTAAAATTGTAAAAAACATTGAAACTTAAACTATGCTTTTTAGAGGTGGCCCTTTTGGAAGGTTATCAGGAATAGATTGCAATGGTCATCAGGGTGGTGTCCCATGATTAAAATTCCATGGCTTTATAAGAAGAAGGAGGGAAAAGCGGGCAGATACATGTGTGCGCGCAGATGCGCGCGCGCACACACACACACACACACACACACACACACGCTTCCTGTCTCTTGTTTACAATGCACTGCATAAATTCAGGTCTTTTCCAGCAAGAAGGCCAACACCAGTATATAGATATTTATATCTGCTATAGGGAAATATACAAGAGTCAAGAGCCTGGGGTGGGATGATGTGGAGTGATTCTGGATTAGGATCAGAGACATATATTGTTACTACATATATCTTTATGATTGTACAAAAAACTAACTCCTCAAAAAAAATTTTTAAAAAGAAATAAAAAATACCAGAAATGGAAAGACTGCCTATGTTCATGAATGGGCAGAATTAATATTTTTAAATAGTTATACTAACAAAAGTGAACTACAGATTCAATGCAATACTGATCAAAACCAATGATATTCTTCTCAGAACTAGAAAAAATTCCTACAATTTATATGGAAGAACAAAAGACGGGGAATAGCCAAAGCATAAAGAAGAACAAAGCTGAAGGTATTATAATATCCAATTTTGAATTATACTACAGAGACATAGTGAAGAAGTAGAAGAATGAGGAAGAAGAAGAGGAGGAGGAGAAAGAGAAGGAGAAGGAGGAAAGAAAGAAAAGAAAAATAGCTTGGCATTGCCATAAAAATAGACATGTAGATCAATGAAACAGATGAAAAACACAGAGAAAACCCCACAAAGCTACAGTTGCCTGATCCTTGACAAAGCTGTCAAAAACTTGCATTAGAGAAAAGACAGCCTCTTTAACAAATTGTTCTGAGAAAACTGTAAGAGATTGAATTATATCTCAATTACTACTCTGTATAATAGTCAACTCAAAATGAATCAGGACTTGAAATAAGACCAGAAACATTGCAACTGCCAAAAGAGAATAAAGGGGGGCGGTTTGGGGATTTAGCTCAATGGTAGAGCTCTTGCCTAGCATGTGCAAGGCCCCAGAGTTCGGTCCTCAGCCCTGAAAAAAAAAAAAGAACAATGGGGAAAATACTTCAACATATAGACATAGGCCATAACTTCCACAAAAGGACTTCTGTAGCTGAGGTAATAACACCAAGAATCAGTAAGTGGAATCAAATTAAGAATCAAATTAAGAAGCTGCTGCACAGCAAAGGAAACATCAGAATGAGGAGAGAGCATACGGAATGAGAGAAATCCTTTGTTAGCAACTCTTCCAAAAGATGGCTAATATCTAGAACACATGCAAAGAACTCAAAAAAATTCAACACTAAAAATAAATAACCCATTCAATAAATGTGTAAATAAACTAAAAAGATACCTCTCAAAAGAAGAATAAATAATAAGCTATGTGAAAAAATGTATTAACATCTCCAGCCATCAGGAAAATGTAAATCAAAACTACACTTGAAATTTCATCTCACTCCAATTGGAACAGCAATCATCAAGAATACCAATAATGAAAATAGTTGGTTAGAATGTGAGGGAAAGGGCACTCTCATACACTGATGGTGGAAATGTGAATCAGAACAGCCACTTTGGAAATCAGTAAGGAGGGTCCTCAAAAGATTAGGAATGCTGCTCTCATATGATCTAGCTATAATACTCACTGCTATTTAACCAAAAGAATTAAAGTCAGCATGTTATACACACACATCCATACCCATACTAATAGGAGCATAATTCACAATACCCAAGTTATGGAACCAACCTGGGTGTTCAACGGAAAAAAATGGATAAAGAAAGTATGGTATACATATATATAATGCAGTTTTTGTTCACCCATAAAGAAGAATGAAATTATGTCATTCACATGAAAATTAATGGAACTGGAAAGCATTATATTAAGTGAAATAAGCCACACTGAGAAAGTCAAGTGTCATGTGTTTTCTGTCATATATGAAAGAGAGAAAAAAAAGGAAAAGAAATAGACCTCATAACAACAGAAGGAAGACCAAAAAAGTAGAGGGAGGGAATCATAGGGAGGGAGAAAAGAGTGCAAAAGGAGGTACTAGGGAATGGAATTGATCAAGGTTTGTTATGTGCATGGATCAATATGCCACAATGAAACCCACTGTTCTGTATCATTACTATGCACCAATAAAAATATCATGGCCAAAATAGTAAGGCTGAGGAACTTTTCATATTATAGCAGACTTAAGAATGACAATTAAATATCCAATGCATCGAATTCTAGACCAAAAACATGAAATGCATATGAACATCCATGCACACATATGAAAACAAAATAAATATAAATTTCACCAACACCTTACACTTAGGTCTTATATGCACTAACCAACAGTGCCACTGGATCACACTTAAGTCCGTTATCATAGTAAGGTAGTTTTCTCTGTATCATTTGAAGAAAGTGTTGAGATTTACATTTTTACCATGTTTGTATAGTGTTCCAATATAATTTATTAAGAAGACAATGCTTTCTTTATTAAAGTATGTTAGCAAGTTTATTGAAAATCAATTCACAATATATGTAGAGTCTATTTCTGGGCTATTTATTTTGTTCCATTGATCTGCTTCTCTGTCCTTACATCAATAGCACACACTCTTGACTACTATAGCATTATAGAAAATGTTGAAATCAGGTAGTACAAGACTTCCAACTTTTTAATTCTTTTTTCTTTCTATAAATAACTTTAGATGTGCATTTCTCTATAAAATTCCAGAATCTGCTGGTCAATCTCTATATTTGCTTGCAGATTGGAAATGCATTGATTATCTATCAAACACGGAAGAGAGCAAGCACCAGAAAGTACCAAGTCTTCCAATTGAAACCTCTTCAATTCTTTAAATATCCTTTAACTGCCCTCGGCAACATTTTGTATATTTCATCCAGGTTTAGCTCTACTGTGACTTAGCTCTAATATAAAATGCTGGACACAGTACTTTAGATTTTTCACTGTCCCTTGAGAATTCAAACATCTCCCTAACTCGCATGAGGTCTAGGAACTGCTTTGTTTTTTGGTGTGTTTTGTTTTATAACTTTTTGACTTCCTAATAGTTGTTCTTTGCCCAGTCTCATGAACAGATCACTGCTCAACAAAAGTTTGAGTTATCCCATGAAGGTTTATTAGACTTCGTTATTTTTTAAAATATTAACTATCTTCTCTCTCATTTTTTGCCCTGAAAAAACCAGTTGCCTCACCCTCTGAGAAATTAAGTCATTTATCTCCTCAACCCAGAATGATCACCTTGCTCTTCCTAGATTCCTCCTTTCTGGACTGCAGTCTAAAAAATTCTTCCAGAAGAAAAGCTGGGCCATACCTCATTGTCCCCTTTATATCTGGAATCATGCAGCCTTTCTACCAAAAATGTGCTTTCATATATTTTTCCAATGTTGTAACTGAATTTCACAGGACAATAGGTTAGGGACCCAAACTGCTACAACCTGAAGAAAAAATCCCACTAAAGGGTTTTGATCAAGTGGGTGACAATTCTTCCCACTCAAAAATTTACACATTTGTAGCAGAGATAGATATTGACGTGTTTACAGAAGGAAGAACGGATTAAATGCAAGATAGACGTACAAGCAATGCATTTTGGAAGCTATTAGACCACCTATGTGCTATCTTCTTCCTTAATTGTTTGACAGGTTTATCAACCCTCCTGGATTGTAGGTTCTCACCTTCTCCCGATCAGTCTTTACAATCAATTGATCCCAACAAATTCAATAGAGCCACACCAGTAGATGGATTTTGTGCTTACCTCAAGAAGTCAGTCACTGCTAAGAAAGGAGCTTGGCTTCTCCTTGACAGTTGAGTAGATCTCTCCTACCTTGGAAAAGGGTACTGGAGATTAGAAAGGGAGCCCTTTAAGGTGCCTGTAAGAAAGCATCCATATCAGAGGTACCATCTGTTTAATCAAGAGTGGGTGCTGCCAACAAAAATCAAACAATTGAATTCTCCTCACTTATGGTATTCCAAATAAGAATTAGTGAAGTAGGTATTACCTTTTAATAATAGATCTCACCAAATACATACATCCTATTATATTTTCCCTCCTTAAAACATAATGATTGAAATGACATTTCACTTCAAAGTACCTTCCATACATAGCAACCCAGAATTAAACAACTACC
>PVKS010021956.1:0-34413 GCA_004027875.1 Aplodontia rufa | reverse complement strand
ACCAGAAGAGGGAGGTAGGGATGTACAGTCTTAGTCTCATCATAGGAACATATAATTTATGTAAAGAATACATCCTTAATTGTGTATATATGTGTGTGTGTGTGAAAGAGAGAGAGAGAGAGAGAGAGAGAGAATGCACTAGAGCAACCAACAAAATATTCTTTCTCATTCCATTGATGAGCGTCTTCTGCGCAGAGTGACAGTGACATGTGGGGGACAATTATTTTTTCCGGTGAGTTGGTCTCAGTCATTGCATGTCTCCCACACTGCCACCCTGGACATAAATCTGGCATTCACAGTGGTATATTTTCAAACGTAGTACACACTGAAAGCAAGCTGGCGCTTCCCTCTGGTGCCTGAGCAATGAAATATTCATTTGTTCTTAAATTAGAAGAGGTATGCTGTGTTGGGTTTCTTGGGAGACGGTGTGGTTATCTCTAGCATGATGTCCTCCGGAGGGAATTCCAACTTGCAATTTTAGCTTTGTGGACTGAGTTCAGAGTGTGGCCCTTGAATAAGTTGGGATCGACTGTGTTATGACTTTGTATTTACCACAGTTCTTAAACAGTGTTTTTGCAGCACAGATTTGTGATAAATATTGGTAAAATTGGCTGGGATCCAAAAGGAGTCCCTGCAGTATATCCATAGTGACTCTGGTGGCCTATTGCCGACAATCCCACCACTGTTACTTGCAATAGGGAATTTGAAAGTTTGCCACTGTAATGGCTTTCATTTGATCTGGGACTTTTCTGTAGGAGATAAAACCTTTTCAATTGCCAGGAATATCTAGCCAAAAGCTAAAATGAAAATACAAAGAGAAGAACTGTGTATAAACCAGCTAAAACATTTACTGGAATCTTTTATGTGAGGATATAGGATGCAGACATCACCTTGGATCTCCTGGAATTAACAATTTAGTCAGCAAGGCGACAGTGAATGAATATTTACCGATGTGATGAGTCTTATGTGAAGATGTGCTATGGGAGCACAGAGCAAGAGATTTAACTTTATCTAGGAGGTAAGGTAAATTTGCTCTATAGAAATGACTTTGAAGAAGGGGAATGTACTTGTGAGGTGAGAGAAAATAGGAAAATGTATTTTAGGCAGGAAACAAAGCTTGCGTAATCTACCACAAGGGTTGGCAAACCTTTTCTACAAAAACAGGTAGTATTTTAGGCTTTGTAGGCATCTGGTCAATGTCATGACCACTCTGTTGTTGTAGCATGACAATGGCCATAGAAAACATGTATATGAATGGGCATGGGTGAATTCCAATAAAACTGTATTTACAAAATCCAGTTGTGGGCCAAATTTTGCCCAAAGACTATGGTTAACCAATGCTTTCTATGACACTATGGTGCAGGTAATATCTATTATGTTTTATAGATGAGAAAATGGAGGTCTAATAGCATAAACTGGCAAGTAGCAGATCTGAAATTCAAGTCCAGTTCACTTAATTCCCAAACCTTTGTTCATCCATCATACTAGGTACCTCCTTTCTAAATCTTCCATTAGAACAGTGGACCATGTAACTGTTGATCACAAAATTGCCTCGTCCATTGTACTTGCCTGCTGACAATGGTAGCTTGATAGGAATGGCTAGATGGGGGTGTGAAGTACTTTACAGATTCTATAGATTAAAAAAATTACTAAGGAATTGAGTTATGTACAATCATAAATGCATATAAAGTAACAATATGATATGCATATATTCTTAAACTAGAATTACCCTTTAGATCCCTCCCTATTCTCCTTCCCTCCCCCCTCCCCCACTGCCCCATCTTCCTCTCCCCACAACATATTTATGATTGACCTAGATTATGTATTGCTATGCCTTTGCTGGGTCTAATACATGAAGTTGATCACCTTTCACACAGGTCTGGGTTTAGCTCCAGCCTCCACAAATGAGTGAAAATATTCGATCCTTGACTCTCAGGGTTTGGCTAACTTTGCTCAGCATGATTTCTTCTATTGCCATCCATTTACCTGTAAAGGCTGAAATTTCATTATTTCTTTTTGCTGAGTAGAATCCATATCTATCTATCATCTATCTATCTATCATCTATCTATCATCTCACAGTTTTTGGATCCATTCATCTAGTGAGGGGTATCTGGGTTGGTTCCATAATTTAGCTATTGTAAATTGAGCTGCCATGAACATAGATTTTGCTGTGTCACTGTAATGTGCTGATTCTATAGATGTTTATGTGCATTTATTTTGCAATGTGTATTATTTTTATTCATTGGTGACTAGTTTTTAGCCCTTTTGTGGTTTTTTACTCCATCAAGAAATCATACAGTTCAGCCATTATCCCAAGACTTATGAGAATCAAATATTTTCTGTGGCCAGTTCTTCATGTGTTGCTAATACTACTATGAAAACACTTTGGGAAGTCTTGATACTCATAGGCGTCTTTTTCATTTGGTGGCTATCTGGAAAAGATCAGAATGTGTCATGCTGGCATCCTTGGAGTATTTTGCACCACATTAATAATCTAACTTTGATGACATTCTCCAAGAAGTTGTAGGCATATTATTTCATATGGCCAAGGTTGCTTGATTTATAGCATTCTAAACTTTATTTTTATTCATGTTTAGACTATTCTTCTGAGGAGTACTCAGCCCTTTGGATATTAAGTTGTAAATGTTTCAACATGCATCTTGGATTTGAGAAAATGGAGAATGTCTACACAGGAGTGGTTGATGCTGTGCTAGGCTTCCTGCTGCAACTTGAGAGTGGACCAAGTAATCTCTATCATCATTTCAGCCCACAATCCTGGGGTGAGGAAAGTGGTGCAAGTTCTGAGTAGCTACCACCTTTGGGCAGTTTTGGGGTGATCTAGGCCCCTTCTTATTTGACTCTCTGAGTTTGTTCATTGACTGGACAAATATTTATCAAGTCCATGTGCATCTGGCACTATACAAGATGTGGAGCAAGTATCTTGCAGTGTAGTGGGGGAGACAGATGCCATATAATAACATTGATGCATGAATATTTATAAAATGAGATGAGTTCTCTAAAATATAGGAGTATGGTACTGGAGAGTAACCTGTCTCAGACTGGGCGGTCAGGGAAAGTATCCCAAGGAGATGCTTAGGCTTGATTCTAAAGGATGAATAAAAGGTAAAAAAACTAGGTGAAGATGGAAAACTAGAATATTTTAGAAAGAGAAAGAGCAAAGATTGCATGCAACAAGCTGAAAGAAAGCAAGTGGGCTCAAAGAATACCTCCCTCCATCCAGAGTGAGTGATGCTTCTCTGAGAAAGCCCTGGAAATTCTGCCCCCTTGCTCCTGCTGTTGGGTACTTGGTGATGATCCTGTAAAACCAGGTGAAAATTTGCTGACCCAGTTCATCTCACTCATTATACAGTCCTGGTGGCTGGATGAGAAGAGTATGTGAAAAGCTCTTCTACTGGGTAAGAGTCTGGGGCACAGAGCCTCAGGTGATAAGGAGTTTTGGAAGAGGTTGAGAAGGACATGCTGACCGCCTGCAGGTGGTGTCCCCAGGTCATTTCTCCAGGCGGTCTCTGACAGACTGTTCAAATCAATCTTTACTTTGAAGAATTGAGAAGAAACTGAGGAATGCTGATTGGAACACAGTTCTAAAGGCAATGATGGGGGACCAGGACTGGTCAAATTCTAATAGCTAGAGAGGGTGGATGTACCTATATCTTAGAGGGTGCATTTGGGCCCTGGAAAGGGTTAAGGAAGGCAGAAAGATGTTCAATTCGAATATGAAGGCTGGACTTGAATTATAGTCAGACTTGGGAAAAAACCCAGCTTTAGTAATCAATCTCTTTTTAATTCTTCTTGGCTCTGGGCTTCAAAGCTTATCAATGGCTCTTTCTACTAAATGTTCGAGCTGCACAGTTCAGCTTCTCAGGCCCCACTGGCCTTTATGCTGTCATATGATTCCAGGATGGTTTTATCTCTAGCAGCTTCTTTTTCACTTACATCTCCAAGGTGTCAATGATGTTCGAATTCCTACTCCCTATTTTCTCTTTCTTTCCCATCTGAGTTGCAGGTTTTGAAACACTGGCTGAGCTCTCCCATCCTCTTTCTCATATGAGTTATTTTTTTTCCAACCCAATGTTCTAGAGAATATACATGGAAGCATCTTGCCTGATGCCTTGCACATGCTCAGTGCATCATCTTATGTTTGGTTTAGTTCTAGATGGGTGACCCTCCTCTGTGCCTTGTGTCTTGCCTTCTTGCAATCACCCTCATTTTCCCTGCCCTGTTCCTCCTCCACAAGCATTGCCATGGAGGGTCAGCTCTTCATCAGATTCTCTGCTAGGTTACTGGTTGAAGGTTGTAGTAACATTATAGATCTTTACAGATGGGAAGAATCTTAGACATCATGCCACCCCATCTCTACTTAGATGGACATTGACATCCAGAGAAGTCAAAGGACTTGGCTAAGATTGCACGGTGGATTCGTGGCAGAGACCAAATGAGCATTTCCATCTCTAGAATGCTTCCATGTTGTATGTAACTTTGTTATTTCCATTAATTTTGTGGATCATTTCTATTTCAGTGGATCTGTATTGGATTGCTCTCCTTATTGCTGATTTCATTACTTGAACTCTCCTTTCTCCCATATCTTGTCCTTCCACTCTTTTTTCCCCTCCTTCCTCCATCCTTTCTGCACCTCTTTCTTTTGTACCTTTTTTTTAGCAAGAGAGAGGAGAGAGAGTTAAGTATTTTTCCATCTGATTTCCCCCCCTCCACTTAGTTGTGTATGTGGTGCTGGGGATAGAACTGGGGTCCTCGCTCATGCCTGGAAAGTATTCTATTGCTCAGCTGCCTTTCCAGCCCTGGCACAAGTTTTTATTGAAAGTGAATTCATAACATATTTTGCACATCACTGTGGTGATGGTTAAAGAACAAAATACAGTCCCTGCCCTCAACCTGCTTGAGGATCATCAGGGAAAATAGTGACATCATCAACATTCACAAAAACGACAATGAAAGGGGCAATAGCTGCTGATGTTTATGGGATGCTTTTTGGGTCAGTTTCTGTGCTAAACAATTTAGATGCATGCTTTCATTTCAATTTGACCACAATCTGGTGAGGTAGAGAGTGTTTTCTTCTCATTTTATAGATGAGGAATTTGAGACAAAGAGAGATCAAGGTCACACAGAAAGGAAGTGGAGTGAAAATACGTACACAGGAGGATGAGGGAAGGAAGAGAGGTGTCTACACCTGTGATACATTTCAAGGCCACCCTGGCATTGGCTGGTGGACATTCCAATCTCCAAGAAGTGGTAATCTTGGATTACAATAATAAAAATAGAAAAGAAAACAGAAATGACTTCTAGAGAGAATCTTCAGAGTTTGAGCAGAATTCTTTTCTCCACCATCTTTGTAGAAAGACTTTAAAGTATTTCTCTGCAGGACAGGATTTGGAAAATGTAGCTGAGTAGAACTTCTGTTGATTGGTGAATCTGAGCAGGGTTAGTTAGCTTAAGGAACCTGTCCCTGTGGGATTTGGAAGATCCATGTGAGGTGGGCAGAGGCCTTTCCAAGGCTGAAGTCACTGTTCCTGGGACTCAGATTGCTGCTCAGGATGTGAGTTTCATTCTGGATCCTTGCTCTCCTTGGGCTAACGTGGCCCCTTTTCCCAGCCCACTGCCAGTCTACAGGATTTCTTTCAATTTTCTGTGACCCTTTCCCTCACCATTCCCTATGTACCTAGGCTATCTGGTACAGATCCCTGGCCCCTCCTCTGTGGGTTTCCTTTGGCCCTCCCCAGGCAGGCCATTCTAAGAAGCTTGCTTTAGAAATGGAAGACATATGACATCTTTTTCCAATAGAGGAAGGCTGTCTATGAGCGAGCCAAAAAATGTACATCTTGGGCTTTATAGGATTAAATATGCTTTGGCAAATACTATAAATAAAAAAGGAGGTTGGAATAAAAGCTGAACAGGCTTTTAGGTTTCTATCATGTTCCCTTCCTGCAGAATGAGTGATCATTTCAAGATGTGTCATTTTGTTCAGCTCATCTTGAAGGAAACAAAGATGACTATTATTCATAAACAACCAGAATGAGAAACAACCACTGCAGTCACACCACACAATGGATGTTGAGAAGAATCTTTTCCTCTTCCTTCTTTGTCTTCTCCCTACATGCTCAGGCCATAATGACGGCTGTTGCTGGTCTTCATTCATTACAAGCAAATAGGGTTCACACATTTGGCATCTGTGCCCTGTTTACAACAAAATGTTTTTGTCCAGCTCTTTACTGCTGCTGTGTGGCTTCTGGGGGGCTGGCCTTCCAGTGTTGAAAACGGTAGATCTCATGGGGGTGGGATGTGTGGGGAGTGGGGAGTGAAGAGACTGTTTTGTTTCCTTGGGTGGTGCTGCTCCTTGGGCAATTTGTCAGAAAACTATTCTCTTCAAGTTCACATTGCAAGGTTGAAAGTGATAAATAGCCCTTCCCAGGGTGCGGAATGGGAACGATGTGATCAATGAGCTCAGTGAAGTGAGTGGCCAGTGGCTGGGGTGGGGCTGTCTGGGCCAGACAGTCATGGAATGGGTGGCCTTAGCCTGTGGACACCCTGCCCAGGGACGCCCCCCAGTGAGATCAGGCGAGTGCCTGAGTTGGGTGGAAATGAAGTCTAGAGAGAAGGCAGTAAGTCTGAGAGTAATGTCTGTTTTTTTTTTTTAACTTATTCTATTTTCTCTTCTGTGTCTTATAGTTGTCTTTGCTTCTGACTCTTTCTCATAGCCTTTAAACTTGTTCAAATTTGTTGAAGTAGTTCTCTAACTTGCTTTCCGCATTTTCCAAGCTCTCACTCTTTCTGCAGCTCCTGCAGTTCTCCTGTCCTGCTAAATGTCCACCCTAGCTGCTTTTGCCAAGCTCTGTAGCCAGGTTTTCTTGTGGTCCCAACCTTCCGTGACCGCTGAGCCCTATTGGCTGTTGCTGCCCACACCCTCCTTCAGAGCACTCTCTTCCTCCACCATCCATGCTCTTGGCCTCCTCTAGATTCTCGCCGTGTTTGGGCAAAGGCACAGTCTCCTCGATTGGCTCATCTTACTCACATTCTACCTTAACGTCTGCTGTGCTTTCAGGCTTTGTATTGCTGCTGGAACATACAGATGTTTGTTGAACCTGTTGCCTCTGGTGGTTGCCACTGCCCACTCTATGTCGAACATTCACAGACCCTCTAGCTCACGTTTCTCTGCTTAGATTCAGCCCTAGATATCTAACTTTCTTCCAAAATACACAGTTGTTTCATGGAAAATTCCAATTCACAGTATCTAAAATGGTCCCCCTACCTCCTTCCAAGTATTCTGCTTTACTCGTGCTACCTTTAGCCATAAATGTTACTCCCTTGGAACATTTGATTTGGAAATCCAAATCAATCTTTTGGCTCCTGTTTCTGCACATTCTCTCATCAAGTCCTACTAATTTCAATGCTTATCTAAAATCTGGAAACTTCTCATCGTTACTGCCACTGTTCCCGTGAGGGCTTTATTAGCTTTCTTTGAATTAGGACACCTGCTTGTAGGTGTCCCACTTCTTCACATTGAAACAGTGGAGCTCTTCTAGACTGCAAATACAATACTGTTACATCTGGGATAAAATTCAGACTCCTTAAGATCACTTACAAGGTCCCTTATAATCTTTATAATAAAAGACCTTTTTTGTCTTTCCAGTTTTATTCTTAACCACTTTGGTCTTTTACTCTATTACCAAATAGTCTTAAGCATCTTTAATTTCCTTTCGTAGATTTTCAGAGCTCACTCCCAAACTTTCGAACATGCTTATCTCAGGAATAATTTTTCTCTACTTCTGCGAGATAGAAACAATTCCTCTCATTAGGAATATTTATCCTATGGGAATAATTCCCATTCACCCTTCAGGTTACACTTGGACGATATTGCTTAGCTTAGGGAAGGCTGATCTGTTATTTCTAAGCACCACCTTTATGGTCTTGTGCAGCACTTGCTGCAGTGATGGCTGCCAATTTTTTCACACCTCCCTCTATCCTTACCCTCTCTTGTGGACTCTGGGCTTGGACATGTGACTTGCTTTGGCCCCAAGCCTCTTCCTTCCCATTAACACCTCAGCAGGTAGGGAGCCTTTGGCAGTTATCACACTGGTGATGGAATCAGTGTCAAGCACCTGGGAATCGTGGATAAGGTAACTCTTCTGTTCTCTAGACCTGGAAGTGGGTTAGAAGGCAGACCCACAGTCTCCAGGGCTCCCATTGGTCATGGAAAGTGGAAGCCTGGAGTCCTAACAAGACAGCATGTACTCTTCCAATAGAATAGCATAGCAACAGCTATCACACTTACAGACCATTTGGTCTAGAAGATTCTGGTCAGAAATATGCTTGGTTTTTTTTCTCAACACCATTTCAATGTTGGGTTTTATCAATTTTCTCATCACTCATTTCACCAGTAATATCTTGTGCAGAGTCAGTCTTTCTGGTTGATTTGAAAGCTCCAGGAGATGGGAACCATGTCTACCTTTTTCTTAGCTGCATGCCTACCTCTCAGCACAGGTGAGCAGAGGGCTGGGTGCTGAACTGAGCAACAGCTTAGCCTTGCCTAAGTGCATCCCCATCTTTACTATAAGGACTACTGATGGCATAACATAAATACATAAAAATGAAGCAAAGGGGACAGGTATGAACCAAATCATCATACATATGTGAGTAGTAAGTATTATAAAGAAAGGGATTATGATGCAAGTGCTCTAGAGATTGAAGTTGGATGCATGTATGAAAGACGTGGGCAAAGTGTTTAATGAGGATTATTGGCTTACCCGAGGAAGCAGTGATTAAAGTAGAATCTGAGGACACGGCTAGGTGAAGGTGCGTGCGCGCGCATTTGTGTGTGCCTAGTTCTCTATGTTCACTCCATTAATATGCTAAGTGCTATGGAAGTTACAAGGGTAAACAAAACCTTGTATTTTCAAATTGGAAAGACTCAGTGTACAGATAAATGCATTAAAACTAGGTGGAATACGATCAACAAGGCAGCATCAGACAGTGAAAGGAGAGAAATTCCAATTACGTCTCACGCAGCTGTATTATCCCAAACAGGTGCCATAACTTCATGGAGCCTGTTTCCTCACATGGAACTTCTACTTACATCACTTGGTCAGAGAATCTCAGGGCTGAGATTCAGAGCCAGCTGGAGATGGTGTGGTTGTAGCTCAGTTGGAGGAGCAGTTTTGCTGAGGACTCTGCTGGCAGAGCTTTCTGGATACCTGTCCATGGGGTATTGGGGGAAGCTCTCCACTGGGAGGTGCTGCTCCTCAGAATGCATGACAAAGCCAATTGGTGGGGCAAGGTGCCATGTTCTGTTGGGTATTGCAGAAAAAACTATATACTATAGGAATCTGTTGAGAAAAATCCAACTTGGAAGGGAAGCCTCATTCTCCTCCAATGTCCCTCAAGTGGCCTCTGCTGACAATGTATGTTCTTGCAAAGGAAATTAGAGTCCATTTTGTTACTTCAGAGCAGATAGTGAAGGGTAGGTTTGGAGCTGAGAGGTAATAAATTAACAGCTGGCGCAGTTGTACAAGGGAAATGTGCTATCATTACTATGGAAAGTAATTGCAATTTAGCGAGAGTTTTATAAGCACATAGAACTAGGATGTGTATTTAGGGTCACCACTAGTGTCTCTGATAAACTGCACAGCAGCTGGATTGATTGTTTAGGAACACAAATCTTCCCATGTTACAATCAGTTTAAAGATTCCTGTATCTCTATTTGTAGATACTGGGGAAATTTAACCTGGCTAACAAGACCCTGTACAGGGATTTGCTCCCACCTGCCAGTCCAGCCTTGAATTGCACTCTTCTCCACATCTCTCATTTAGGCTGTGGTTTTCTATGCCGCCCTTTACCACGGGACTTTCCCACCTATCTACTTTAGAAATTTCTCTTTTATTTAATCCCCTACTCTATATCTCTTCTTCACTTTATTATGTGCTTCTCATCTTTTAGATGGCAGCCTGATCATAACTTTTTCTGGAATTTTTTCTCTTTTATGTTTATACTCTTTAATGATATTTGTAATTTTATTTGTGTGCATATTTGATCTATTTTTGTCTCTCCCACTAGAATATTACGCTCCATAGGGGCGAAGACAAGATTGAATTTTGCCCATTTTGTATCCTTAGCATCTAATTCAATACCTGACACATTGTAGGCATTCGGTAAAATGTTGGTTAGCTGAAAGGACCAGTGAATAGCAATGCATAAAGCTTGGGAAAAATTTCCAGGCCACCTGGTCCATAGACCAGTTGTGTTGGCATCATTTGTAAACTTACTGGAAATGAAAATTCTCAGGCCCCATTCAGGACCTTCTGAATCAGGTTCTACTTTTAAACAAGATCTCTAGGTGATTTGTGGGTCTATTAGAGTCTGAGAAGCATTGCTGTCAAGTGGGCCAACCCCCTTAGCAGGCAGAGTATACCTGCGGGAGGTGATTGAAGACACACCTGAGGCACTTTGAAGGCAGCTCTGATTGGCCTGTGCCTGAGCCATCCTAGCTACTTCCTTCAGCTTACCTAGGCTAGACCAGTCTAATCCTGATGTCTCTGAAACAACTAGTCCTTTACTGAAACCATCTGCCCTGCCGTGAATGTGCTTAGGCATTTTTGCCTGTATGTTTACATGTGACAGGCAAATAAAACCTTAAGGGCAGATGCTTATGCTGACCGGATTTCTTCAAACACATCTGGGACTTGTCACTTACATTTCACTTTTAAATATTCTTTTATTACTGTAGCAAGTATAACAATTAATTTCATTTAATTGTGTACTTAATTTCCTTTTGTAAAGAATACGAATGCTTGAAAACCTGCACCCTCTTACGTACTTATACTCCTTCCGTTCTTCACCCTGAGTCTAGGGTAGTCTTCCACCCACAGTGGATGCTCAGGAAATGCTCAGGATGGCAGCAGGCTGGAGGGGCATGGGAGAGGGTGGGCCTGAGCTTAAATCCTTTCTCCACTACTTGTTCTGTAGGACCTTGTATTAGCCCATTTTTCATTGCTTTAATGGAACAATGGAGGCAGACTTTACAAAGAAGTTTACTTGTCTCACAGTTTTAGGGGCTGAAAATTCAAAGGACATGGTTCCAGCTCTTGTGAGGACCCCATGGCAGATGGCAGGAGTGTGTGCAGGAGTCTACAGCAAAACAGAAAATCCAGGGAGCAATTCAGGAGTCGTGCTCTCTCTAATAATGGCTCTCTCTTGGAGAGCTCAGAGGTCTCATGAGAGCTACCTCAATCTTTTCTGAGGGAAGCTCCCCCTGGGACCCACAGACCTTGCACTGGGCCCAATCTCTTAAAGGTCCCACTAGATCATCATTACCAGGCTGAGCTTCAAGTCTCCAACACATGAACCCTTGGGGGGCAAACCACATCCAAACTACAGCCAAACCACAGCAGACCTTGCATGGAGTGTTTAATGTCTCTCGGCCTAGCTTATGATCTGCAAAATAGGGGACGGCATCCACCACACAAGGTCATTGAGAGTGTGTTGAGTTAATATATGAAGAGCATCTAGCATGCTGCCAAGCACATAGTGAGTGCTTAAAATTTATCAGAATCATCTGGGAATTCAAAATGCACTGTGAGGGTAAGGCTGTGTTGGAGCTTGGGTCCTGCAAGCCACATCAGAGCCTTGTGAGATGTTGGAAGTGGATAACGTACCCTCGTATTCACCTCTGGGACCCTTGTTAGTCCTCTGGTTCCTCATCAAACAGGCCACAGTGTCATAACAGCTGCTCCAATGGGCTATTCCTGAGCCATTCAGTACCACCCAGGCTTATAGGTGGCAGAGACCATGGTGTAATTGATCTCAAATTCCTTACCGATTTGGTTCACCTTGAAAAATGACATTGCCAGAAGCTGGGGTTTTCTCTGAGAGACTGAGCTGGCATTTTGTTAGGCAATCTCTGCATCCTCTCTCTTCTGTCTTGGATGGAGGGCACGTGTTGGACCTGAAGTCAGGCTTGACACGGGCCAGTGGGTCGGCCGTGTGGCCCAAAGCCATCCATTAATGGAATTAAAATAAAACAAACTAATGCAATGCCCCCTTCCCTCCTTGACACACTGATTTGATTAAAGTCTTGGGTCCATTTACTCACACACAGTTTTTTATTTAATTAGACATAAAAGATAGGGTAGAATGTATCTGTGGCACAGCTAGCTTTAAAAAGCTACACAGGAAAACCCATCTTGTTTCCACATCAGTGATATCCTGTCTGTCATCTAATTTTATGGGGAGGGCTATGGTTCTATAGGACATACCAGGCAAGGATCTTCAGAACTTTCTAGAAACAGAGTCCGGATGACATTAAAGTGCAACTTCATTTCCTGTAGTGCCTGAGGAGAAGACCTGGAAGTCATTGTCCCTCTTTCCTATATTCAGTGAGAGGGAATGAGAAAGAGAGAGAGAGAGAGAGGGAGGGAGAGAGGCAGGGGTGGGGGGGCTCTTTCACGTCTCTTTTTGCAAGGGTGCTCATCCCAGCAAGGGGGTTCATCTTCTTGATCTCAAATGAACCTCATAACCTCCCCAAATCTTCACCTCCTAATACCATCACATTGGGGGTTAGGGCTTCATCATATGAATCGGGTACGGTGGCCACACACCCACCTCTAACCCCCTCTAGAATGCTCCTCTGCAGAAGGCTGGCTGGATGCTTGCGAGGCAATGAGAATTGAATGCAAGGTGCTACAGTCAGTTCTGTCCTTGCTCGAGTCTTCTGTATTTTCGCGCTTTTTTTCTTTTCCGTCATCTGGCTAATTGTTGTCTCATTGTGATGCCAGTGATGTGACATACCCCATTCAGTGGAAGAGGTGGTCCTGTGGGAGTCTGGACTGAAGAGTATTCCATATTATGAAGCCTGGGGCACCTCCGTGTGGCACCGATGATGCCTCTGTGCCCTCCCCATCCCCAGCCCTGATCCCATTGTCGCAGCAGCTATAGCAATACTGTCGGGACCAGGAGTTCATGCCCCTTTCTGTTGAATCACTTTGAGCCCATGATTGCTTATTTAAAGAGGTGGCATCACCTGGGAGATTGTTAGAAATGCGGAATCTTGTGTCTTGCTCTCCTCTCCTGTCCTGGAACTACTGAACCAGAATGTGGGGATTCATTTGAACTTTTCAGTTTGAGGCTTACTCATATATTCATTTGATGCTGAATAACCCTATGAGGTCCACAGATGGAGCAACTGAGGCCAAGAGAGATAATTGATTTGAATTCCAACATCAGAACCTTGCACAGACTGATTCCTAGAGGACAGCCTCCCCTTTTGCCTGTGAGTAGCTGTCCAGGCTGAGTTCCAATGTTCTGCTTCCTAGCTGTGGGGCTCGGAGTCTTAATTTCTTCATCTGTACAACACTGTTGAACCAGATGATCTCCAAGGTACTTCCAAGTTCCAAAATCTGTAATTTTAATGTGAGCCTGTCTTACATGTGTTCATTTTCTGAAGAATAACAGTCCTCTGAACTTGGGCAATGAAAGGATTTAAAGTTCTGGAATTAGAAGAAGGATCATTCTTCAAATGGGCAGCTACTCCTTTGCTTTGCCTAACCAATGTGGAATTCATTGCTGACTAATAGCCAGCATCTGCCTGATAGGTGGAGTTATGATTTCCTTCCTCTTCTCTCCTAAGTCACAGTGGGAAATAAAGCCACCCCATGGGGAGGAGAGGGAAACATCATTTTGGAACCATGAGAGAATTTCAACTCATAGTAAGAAGTTGTTGGCAAAACATAAAGGAAGATGAAATAAGATGTGTCCTTGTTTTGATAGGATCTGTTCAGAAGGGGAATGTGTGTACCACATACATAGGAGCCATCTTTTAGTTGAGCTAAACTCTTTTTTTGTTATGAAGGTTATTAGTGATTTCATACATGCCTATTGTTAGTAGCTGCAATACTCAGGAGGAAGAGTAGGACAGAAAGCTCAGAATAGTGAATGATATGATGTTGGAGTAGGACAGGACCTTATTGTACAAATTCTCTCTGTGGTTGAGAAAACTAAGGTCCAGAGGAAAAACTGAGGTAGGGCTCTTACCTCAGTGTCTGAGTTCCCCACAGTGCCAAAAGATTTGCATGGCTCTTATGCAAATAGTCAAAATGGGATGAAGTCTCATTTATTTTTTTTATTGGTACATTATAGTTTTACAAAATTAAGGAGTTTGTTGTTACACTTTTTAATGTATGCATCATAACAATTTTTTTAAAAGAGAGAAGGACAGTGAAAGAGAGAGACAGAGAATCAATTTTTATTGAGTTTTTCACATGGCTTTTGTTGCTCTGACACTTAGTTATATATGTGGGTGCTGGGGTTTGAACCCGTGTACTTGCGCATGCCAGGCAAGCACTGTAACCGCAGAGCCACACGGCTCCAGCCCTACATCATAACAATTTATTGTGTGCCAATTCCCTCTCCAGCACACCCCCCTGCCCCCCACCAGGTTCATTTACTTTAAAAATGTGTATTCATTTTGCAACTCTAATACAAATGATAGTGGGTGTTCATTGATTTTAGTACTACACAATTTCCTTCAAAACTGATAAACTTACTATACAACTGTGAATAAATTGAAATATGAATTAAATAGTAATATAGTTAATATGCAGATAAGCAACAACTATCTCAGTTGCAAAAGAGTATCTGAAGGCTAGGAAATTCAGCACAATTTGCTAAGGAATCCGTGAGCTCTTGGTATTTCACTACAGTGCATTTTATGATTGAAGGAGAAGCTATACACTTAATATTTGGCTCAGCATGTGTTCAGCTTCTTTCTGTTTCTTTCCTAGAGTGCGAGGCAAGAATCAGTATGGTGTAGTAGTTTAGGCTACTTTTTGCTGTGATAACAAATGATCTCCAAATCTCAGTGACTTATCAAACTCATAGGAGATGGAAGTTGAGTGGTGGATGCCAGACATTGAGGATAGAGAGGTGGAAGGTGAGGCTTGGGAGATATTGGTTCAAGGGTGCCAAATTTTAGTTAGACAGGAGGAATGGTCTCAATAGATCTATTGTACAACATGGTGTACTCCATACTTGAAAACCTCTAAGTAGGGGTTGAGGATTCAGCTCAGTGGCACAGCGCTGGCCTAGCACACACAAGGCCCGGAGTTTGTTCCTCAGCCCTGAGAAAAAAACAAAACAAAACAAAACAAAACAAAACGAAACAAAACGCCTCTAAGTATCTGTTTTAAGTGTTGTTACCAGAAAAAACAACCATGCAAGGTAGTGGATATGATAGCCTGATTTAGCCATTCCACACTGAGTACATGTATTGGAATATCTTGTACTACATGAGTCTATACAATTTTTAATGTTCTCTCTTTTTTAATTGATTCTTTTTCTTTTCTTTCTCTCTTTTGAGAATCAATTTTTATTTATTTTTTCATCTAGTCTTTGCTTCCTGGACACTTAGCTGTGTATGTGGTGCTGGGGTTTGAATCTGTGTCCCTATGCATGCCAGGCAAGCGCTGGAACCTCTGAGCCACTGCTCCAGCCCTCGAGGATAAACAATTTTTATCTGTCAATTAAAAGCAACTCTTGAAATTGCAGCTTTCTTTCTGGTTTTACTGTATATATCCACTAGTGTCACTGTTCACTCAGAGACCCAGGCAAATGAGTAGCCCTTAGGAGAAGCACTGCCCATATCTTGACAGAGGGGAAAAAGCAAACAGCTTTCAGCTGGGCTATGTGCCATCCGGGTTCCACAGGGACGCCCATGCAGAACCAGAAAATTCTGCTCCACAGTGGCAGGTGTCTCATTACTTTCACTCACATTTCATCGTCCAAAGCAAGTCACATTTCTGCAGAAGATGCCATTGGGGTGGGCAGCGGAATCTTTTGATAGACATGGGCCAGGTGGGAAGGAGCGGTGTGGATTCTATCATATAATCTGGCACTAATTAATTAACAGTAGAAGCCTAAACTATTCACCGTCGAGGATGCACTGGTGACCCAGGGCCACTTCTAACTGGCTTGGATGTTCAGATCCTTTGGAGGGATAGAGAGAATCATTGCCCTTCCTGATTTCTCCATGTGCGAGTCTCCCTAGGGCTACGTCATCACACAGGGCAACTGGGGGACTGACTGCTGGCCTCTAGACTTCTAGGTGCCTCTAAGGCTCCCCAGGTAGGGCGGATGGCTGAGGGGTGATAGTTGTCTTGACATGACTGCTCCATCTTTACAAGGAGCTGGAAGGAGAAGAGCCCGGCTGGGGCAGAGCTCGGCCATACTCCCACACCATGGGCGGCAGGTACTTAGACTCTTGCTCTTTCTCTCAGGTTTTGTGTTTGTGCTGTTGGACTTTGCAGCCTGCTTTCCCCTCTTGGCTTCCTACCAGGGACGCAAGGGTGACAAAGCAATTATATGTGATCCAAATAAACCTGGTGTCCTGTCATAACCAACTAAGAAACAACGTTATAATCTAGTTTAAACTAAAAATGCTGACACTGACAAAATATTAAGTTATATGTTTAAAAGATGTGGATGACCAAGGCATTCTTTGAAGAAATTTATACCCCTAGGATTGCTTTCCCTGATATATTCCATTATCCATCTCAGACTCAACTAGTATTACTTGACTTTAGGTCTCATGTGGGTTCAGTCAACCTAAACTCTTCTTGGAGTCTTAGTGCTGTGGGGACAAGCACACTTCAGTGCTGCTACTTTGGTCACCCGGGTGATGGTGGCTTCACTTCCATCTTGTTATCGTTTTCAAACATTAAAAATGTTTGGTGCTGGGTGTGGTAACACACACCTGTAACCCCAGCGGCTCAGGAGGTTGAGGCAGGAGGATCACAAGTTCAAAGCCAGCCTCAGCAACTTAGTGAGGCCTTAAGCAACTTATGAGACCCTGTCTCAAAATATAAAATAAAAAGGAAAAAGTGCTGGGGATGTGGCTCAGTGGTTAAGTGCCCCTGGGTTCAATCTCTGGTACCAAAACCAAAACCAAACAACACAACAAAAAACCCAAAAACAAAAACAAAAAAACAAAAAAGCCAAAAAAACCTTTGTAATGGAAATACAATATTAGCATTTCCAGTCCCCACCTCTAAGTCCCCACTTTCTTCTTTCCTCATGACAACTCAGAGAAGCAGAGAAAAAGCAGCCTTTTCAACTGGGCTGTGTGCCTTCAGGGTTCCGCAGGGACGCCCAGGATTCCTCTGCTGGTCAGTGGTATTCCTGGCAAGGAGGACCTGAGTTGTCCTAAGAGTATGGCTTCCATGGGGAAATTTCCCTTCCATTTACACATGGGCGTCTCCTGAGCTACGCTGCACTGGGCCTTCAGCCCTCTGTCTGTGGCTGTCCACGTCTTGTAAAGGGATTCAGCTCTTTCTCCTGAAGATCTATTATGAACCTGTTCAAATATGAATTTGCACAGCTTTTTCACGGGATTTTTTCTGTGTAGTCACCAGGGAATCCAGGTGGCTATAGAGAAGATTGTACTCATTGACCCTGAAGGACCTTCCTCCCCCTGGGGGGAGGAATGCCTGCAGGAAGCTTAGTGAAGCTAGCTGATATTCGGCCTCTAAGAAGCAAACACCCTTTCCACTTCCTGCCCCTGGGAGGTCTCCCTCCCTTTTGTGCTTCCTCTACAAACTCACTGGTGTGGAAACTGGTTGGAGATTCTCTACAGTGAGAGGGAGAGATTTCTTTCTTATGCAAAAAATAAAAAAGTCTGCACAGGACCACTAAATATAAAGAAGGAGAGGCCCTCTTCCTATTACTGATGATGTGCCTAATAGTCCCTATTACTCTTGGCCTCAGGTTTCTAAAAAAACTTAACAATTTAATTATTGTAACATGGAGTGTGGATGGGTGGGTTCTTTGGCTTGTGAATTGGAGGAATGGAATCCACAGACATAAATATGAGAGCAAATAACAGAGTTTATTAGTGTAATAAAAAATAAATAAAAAGCAGAGCTTCCAAAGGGGAGGGGCCCCAAGAGAGGGATGCCAATGGGCATCTGTTGTCTAGGGGTTTCTAAAGGCTTATCTGATGGCCCCGCACAGGTGATTGGCCTGGTGAGGGATGCCACCCTGGACCAAACTCTTCAAACTCTGAGCTTAATACGCCAATCAGAAGTGCATAATTTCAACCCCTTATTTGCATAATTAAGAGGAAGGGTCCAATCTTGTGTTGGGGAGAAGAAGCATTTTGGGTAGAGGTCTGCTTTGTGATTGGCTGATGTTAGGGGTAAGAGCAAAGGTAACTAAGGAAGGACTGCTATGGTTGAGGCTGTGAGGAACAGAAACAGGTGTTCTAACTCAGAAGTCATCGTGGTTAAAGTCAACAGGGAGTAGCAAGTCACAGGATGTCTCCAGACCTGATGTCTCCTTTCAGGTTGGCATGATGTCCTCCTCCCCTCCTTTCCTTCTCTAAGGCCCTTATCTTGGCTGCCTAGGGGAGATCCACCTTCCTGCCTCATTATCGTTACTATTACTATTTTTATTTGTACATCTTTATGGGCCTCATTGTGGTAATTCAGTGCAGGTTACAGTGTGTATTAATCAACCAGGGTAACAAGCATTTCTAGCTCTTTATGTGCTGGGATTCTGAACTCTTCAAGTCCTGTCAAAGCAAATCATGCTTTGCATTGCTCAACATCTCACTGTGCTAAAGGTGACCTGGTGCAGTGTCTCCACTCCGCTGTCAGTGCCCCTCTTGAATCTGTCTGTCCACACTTCCTGTCCCCTTCCCAGGCTCCTGACTGTTCCATTCTGTTCTCCTACAAGGTTGACCTTTGGTTTCCACAAATGAGTAAGAACATGTATTTGTCTTTCTGTGTGTGGCTTGTTTCACTTAATGATCTCCAGTTTCTTTGACATGGCTGTAAATGACTGGATTTCATTCTTTTTATGGCTTTCCATTGTATAAATACACTATACTTTCATACCACATTTTCTTCATTCATTCATTCATTGAAGGGAACATGCACACAAATATCACACAATACACACATACTCATACATACATATCCACGCGTAAATACACACATATACATAGCTACTCACACTCACACACACACAGATCTTTGTTCTAAACTTGAGTTTCCTTAGGAGTGAATTATTTCTATTCAAGTGGCTATTGTGAACTCAGAAGTGGGAGATTCCTGGATGTGCTCTACAAAACTACTCCTGCCCAACTTTCTCTGGGGAGGGCTTGAAAATGTTCTCCCTGTTGGTCAAACTATAATCCAAGCTTCTATTCCATCAGGAGAATTATAGTCTTAAATAAGGCGGCTCTCTGTTGGAGAACTTCCAATCCTTTGTGGGAGACAAATGTCTTACTCCACTAGGTGGGTCTTGTGACTTTGTCTTTGCTTTGTCTCCCTATTCCTCCCATCTCTAAGGACCCTTCCTAAAACCACTTCAGAGCATCAAAAGTATCCCACTTCTCTAAGGCCCTGTATAGTAGTCACCTGTTGCTATGTAACATGGTATCCCCAAACTGAGCCACTTTAAATAAGCACTTTTTATCTCGGTTTCTACAAGTCAGGGGGTTTGGAAGTGGCCTAGCTTTCAGGTTGTGGTCAGGAAGCAGTGTGGGCTGTTGAGTTCCCTTCGAGATGGCTCCCTCACATGGCGTTGGCAGGAGGCCTTAGGTCCTTGCTGCCGGAGCCTCTTCAGAGGACTGCATGATTGTCCTCAGGCTATGGTAGCTGGCTTCCCCAGAGTGAGTGATCTAAGAAAGGGTATGTAGAAATCTTAATATTTTTTATGACCTAGCATTGGAAGCCATACTCCATCATTTCTGCAGAGTTTTATTAGTTTATAAGTCAACTCTGGAAGTATGGGAGGGGGCCACCAAGGGCATTGAAAACCAGGAGGGAGGGATTGTTGGTGGCTGTCTTGGAGGCTGGTTGCCATAACCAGCTCAGTTCCTATTTCTTCCATTGTACTTGCTGTGAAGTTCCCACCTGAGTATTCTCTTCTCTGGGCTTCCATAGCACTTTCTCTTTGAACTGCAACATGGGCCTATGAGATTCTGCCAGTGTTGTTTGACTACATGTTTTCGGCTCAGATGTTTCCCACTGTAAAGTGGCCAGAGAGCAAAGCACCTGCCTGTGATTGGCAGAGGTGGGAGGATGGGGCAATGGGCACCATCTATACTCTGGAGTGTGTGTCCCTTCTCACCTGGTCAAGCACACGCACTGGTCTGCACCCACCTAGAGAAGGGGTGCTTTTAAAGAATTCCTACAAAGGTGGGTTATGGGCTGGGAGAAAGTCCTAGCTTGTCTCTAGTTCTACATGTTTGTAGGAAGAATGAAAAGTTTTTGGTGGGAGTTTGTAGAATCCTGTGGATGCAGTGATGTTCTGATATTCGCTGCTGTTTTATATTTCAGAGCAGCTCATCTTCTAGGGATAGTTCCTAGTTTTGATGTAAAGTGGTGCCCTCTCACTGTGGGTGGATAAATGAGGCTGACTCTGGGAGCTGGCTCTTACTTTGGTATCTCCTCTGCTGTGTTCTAAAGAGGGAAGATGGAGAGGGGAAGGCCTGTCCCTGACTTGGGTGGATGAAGCAGAAGTGATTCCCTTCCCAGGCACAGGTCCACGGTGGGACTAACAACCACAGGACACTCCGTGACAGATGGATGCTGTGAAGTCAGCCTCCAGAAACTCAGCCTCCATCCCTCCCTTCTCTTTCTGAGGTTCCTGAGAGGTTGCTGGAGAGGTTGCTGGAGGGGTGACAGTGGGACCAGGCTGGGAAAGAGGCCCTGGGCACAAGACTCCAGCCTCTTCCACTTGGTTACACTGTTTTCTCCGCTCACAGGACCCTATTTCATTAATAAGCAGGAGATGCACTGGCGACATGTCAAACCACCTCCCTATTTATTTGGCTTCAAGCTGGGACTTTTTAGAACATCTGTGTCTCTGGGGGATTGGAGTTCTTAAACATTTGTGACTTTGGTGGTTTCAGCTCTTGGGGGTGAGCATGCCCTGTCCAGGCAGAGGAACATGGTAACCTTGAAGGCCAAGTGTGAAGACAGTAGGGGAGTTGCTCTGCTCAAGGAAGGAGGCCCTTACCTGTGTGCCTACGAATTTCTCCTTTGCTCACCTTCTGCAGGTCAAATTTCCCTGCTGGCAGCTCATTCCTGTGGACTCTGGGGTGGAAGGAGCCCCCACCCACATCCTGGAGTCTGGGAGCCGGGGCTTTCGCCCCTGGTGTGCTGCGTGTTACATCTGTGCCTTTGGGAGTATTCCTTGTCTTCCCCAAGCTCCACTCTGCTCACTGTGGAAAGGGGCTCACAGCTCACCCACAGGTGTTCAGCCAGCTCACGAGGGGTATCTGAGTGCATTATGGCTTCTGATGACCTCTTTCCAGGTTTTAGTAGCAGGGTCCCACTTGTCTCACCCTGTGAGATGGAGGAGTATTTTTCTTTTTGTATTGTCTAAAAGAATTGGTACAAGATTGGTGTTTTTACTTCCTAAATATTTGATAGAATTCAGTAATAAAATCTGAAATTTTCTTTGTGGGAAGGTTTTTGATAATTCAGTGTTGTCACTATGAAGAACCAAGCGGACCATTATGTGGGTGTCCCTCTGGGTCAGCGAGGTCCAGGTCATAGCCAGTGCTGCTGTGTCTGCCTGGATAAGCCTGCAGTGTCACCTTGCATGCTGTGCATGGTCCCACACAAACACACTGCGTGCTTGTGAAGGTGCCTCTGAAGCTGGAAACCCAGGGCACCCAAGCCCTGAACAAAGATCACACAGGTCTCAGAACAAAACCCAGACTCCAGTTTAGTTCTTTGACTCAGATCCCAAGGTGTTCCACCATTTCCCAGCTAGAACGTGGGAATTCTACCTGTCAATTCCATTGTGTCCTCTGGTGGTGGCTTCTCTTCCTCTCTTGACAGGTGTTGAGAGCTGGGTGCAGAGTTAGCTCTGGGTAGGTCCATTCATAGATCATTCCCACTCATCACGCATCTCTTAGTCACCATGAGACTCCTCTCAAAACAGACAAGCTCACGGGGGTGCGGGTGCGTACAGAAAGGTTCAGGGTGGCAGAAAGTTCCCTTGTAAAGGATAGGAGGATCAAAAGGTGCCTGCTTCTCAGCTGCATCTGGAACCAGGGCCCACAGCTTCCAGCAAGTGCTTCTGCAAGTCACTGATGTCCCCTTGTTGCAGATGGCGTTCGATTAAACAACCTCCTTCCAGGGAGCTTTCCCTGGCCCCAGATGGGTTCCCTGATGTTTATGAGGTCACATTTGGAAGACATCAGGATGAGTGTAATTACTGAGAAGATGCTGGGGCAATACCCAGTCCTATGGAGCAGCTCAGAAACCATGAAGAGGTGGTGAAGGGCAGAGGAAGCTTTCTCCTACTCTGAGGTCTGAGTTAACAAAATCTGGCAAAGGGTGAAGAGGTGTGAGGAAGAGGGAAGCTCCATGGGCTTTCACAGGTGGGAGGGAAGGGGACACAGAAGTCAGGAATGCTGGCAGCACCAGTGAAGGCATCAACAATTAGAAGCTGACCCTGCCAGGTAGTGGGTTTGTGGCTCTGTCCTTGGCTGGACATGTGCATCTGCTGGGAACCAAATTGATCCTCCCCAAATTCATCGATTGAAGCTCTAAAGCAGGCTATGATGGTTGGATGAGGACGTGAGGGTGGGGCCCTCATGATGGGGCTAGTGCTCTTATAAGAGTTTGCTTCACACTGATCTGTGGAAATGCACCAGGACCACGTGATCACACAGGGGCGCCCTCTGCAAACCAGAAGGAGAATGCACTGGCACGCTGATCTGGGACTTCCAGCTTCCAGAACTGTGAGGAAATGAATTCCTTTTGCTTAAAACACCCAGTCTGTGGTGTTTTATTACTGTAGCTTGAGTATCCAAGACCTTGTCCGTGTACTTACAGATGCACAGCCCAAAAGAAAATCCACAGATCCTCAGGGTCATGTGCCTGACCTGTGTGAGAAACGTTGCAATTGCATCCATTTCAACCATGTATGATTAATAAATCATTATCAGGAAAAGATTTCTAATGAGCCAACATCATGTCTAAATCCCCTAGAAGGGAGAGCAAGTGGCAGGCCACTTTAGTCCCCAAAGAGCCAAGGGTCCACTCCCAGGGTTTGCATATCCAGATCTTGGCAGGTGGTAAAATAGGATAATACTAGCAGCTGCAGGACAGCGAGGGGCTTCTTCGTTCTGGACACTGTGCCAAGCACATTAGCTGCATTAGGAGTTCAGCTGTTCACTGATGCACTTGGTCCAAGTCAGCATTGCTCTGGTCCTGGACTATTCGAGGCTTTTCCAACTGGAAACCCTTTCTCTGCCCTTGCCCCTTACTCTCACTTATTCTCTCAGTTTTGAAACTATTTAAGTATAAAGTGAAATTATTCTGTGCCTCCAAATTCTCCTGTGAATTTCAGTCTCTCTCACAGCAAAATCCAAAATCTTCCCTCTCCTCAGTGATCTTCAATCACTGCCCCTAACTTTTAGCCACTGATCTCCTGTGTGGTTGTCAAGCATGTCAGAAATGCTCCTGCCTCTGGGCTTTAGTTTTTGCTGTTCTCACTGGCTGGAATGCTTTTCCCTGGAAATTAGTTTAGTTCACAGTCTGATTTACTCAGTTGTCTACTTGCATATGATCTGATTAGAAGGGCCTTCCCCATGGACCCTTTATTAAATGGACATCTATCACCTCTCTGCTATGTTACATCTGGATTTGCTTATCAGTTTATTTCTCCTTTGTCACCTGGAATGTAAGCTCTTTAGAGATGGATTTTATTTATCTTATTTCTTGCTATATTCCTAGCACTTACTCAAGCCCTCAGAATTATTTGTTGAGAAAGAAAAGAAGGCGATATTTTCCCTACCCTTATTTACTTCCATTTGGTTATTAATTTTCTTCAAAGAGTCTGTTACTTTTTAAAATTTAATTTTTTTTTTGTTCCAGAGATTGAACCCTGGGGCACTTAACTACTGAGCCTCATCCCTGGTGCCTTTTTATGTTTTATTTTGAGACAGGGTCTTGCTAAGCTTTTCAGGGCCTTACTAAGGTGCTAAATTTGGCTTTGAACTTATGGTCCTCCTGCCTCAGTCTGCTGAGCCACTGGGATTACAGGTATGTGCCACTGTGCTAGCTACTTTATTTTAAATACAAAATGGTAACAAAATAAAAGTGAAAAAAATTAAACTTGAAAAGGTAACAGAATAATAGTCTGGTAGACTAATCAACGCACGTAGCAGCAGTTGGTTCTGATATAAGCTAGTGAGAATATTCCCACTTGGCCTGTGAGAAACAGCATGGTACCATAATTGGTAAGAGATGTGGCAGAGGACTAGAGGACAGTGGCAGGCATAGCTAAGCCAGATATCACCTTAAAATTTCAAATTAAAATTGTGTGTTAAAATTGCACACACATACACACATTAAGTAGGGACCAAGTGGCGTTTTTCTTTGTGTAAAATACTGTTGCTCAGAAGGCGAAGAGAGGTAAAAGTTTATTTTACAGCATTCTCTCTGTTGAATCTGCCGGTCTGGGCATTCCACCCTCCTCACTGGAAAGCTAAGCCAGATCATGACAAGCACGTGCTGTGCGGAAAGGAAGCCAAAACACCAAGTACGGACTTTTGCCTGTTTTCAAGCTTTTGAGAATTAACTGGGTTTTTCTTTTATCCACCGTGGCACTTGTTAGACATCCCAAAGGAGCCCCAAGTATGAACGATAAAAGATAAAACCTTGGAACTGGCCATATAAAAGGAAGCTGGCCAACCTATATGAGCAATCAGAAACAATAGTTCAAAAATGAGTATAAATGATATAATATTGTTGACAGTTTTATAGTTGGGTGGTAGGAGTCCAATCCAGATTTTTATAGATTCTCTTTATGTGCAATAAAGCATCAAAACTTTCAACCCATGGGGAAAAATGTGTATCAGATGCTCCTGAGGCCCTCACCATGTTTTTTTCCACACTAAAAATGCTATGTCTGGTTTCTTTGGAAGTATTAAAGATAGTTTGATACTTAGGTTCATACAAAGCTTTATGGGTTGAACAATTCTGTAAAATCAATAATCTTATTTTATAAGAGGTTTAGACCAGGTCAGAGAGCTGTTGCGTTGCGTGGCCAGGGTTTTCTCTGTCCTCTCACGACAGCATTCCATTGTTCCTGAGGGGAGCTCGCAGGGAGTCCAGATGAGGTTTAGCCCTGTGTCTCCTCGCTAGGCCCTGCTCAGGACTGGCCATGCTACTCAAGATGGGCAGAAAGGCAGGTTACGTCACATGCCCTCTGATGGACACGGAAGCCCTGTGACCAGGGTTAGTTCATCAGATCTACTATTTTTTTGTGTGATTAAGGAAGCATTTATACTAGTCATTGGAGATGAAATATGTGTAAGTCATAAATCTTCCC
Organism: Aplodontia rufa; assembly: GCA_004027875.1. NCBI lineage: Eukaryota > Metazoa > Chordata > Mammalia > Rodentia > Aplodontiidae > Aplodontia > Aplodontia rufa. Next base: position 9,035 of record PVKS010021956.1, on the reverse strand, counting down.
ACAAAATCTTTTAGTGAGAGCCATGGGAAGACATGAAAATAACTACAAGAAGATATAGTATAAAGGTCTAGTAGAACCCGAGTGAATGGCAGTGGAGAGATTCCCTATCAAATTTCTGAGAGGCAGAGATGCCTGAAGTGGGTCTTTCAGGATAAGTAAGGTCTTTTTTATTTTTATGTATTTATTTTACAGCAGGATTTTATTTTTCATTGTAGTTTTACATATTGAAGGGGTTTGTTGTTAACACTTTCATACATGTACACATCATATATCCCCCCATTACCCTCCCCTCTCTGTCCCCCTTTCACTCCACCTCCCTGACCCCTAGTCTTCGAGGTTGGCCTCAGTTCAGTTAGTAATCCATGTTTGATGAGTCTGTTGTCTAAACCTATTGTTCTCTCATTCTTTCCTATATTGTACTCTGGCTTCCACATATGAGAGAAAACATTCGACCTTTGAGTTTCTGGGTTTGGCTAATTTCACTCAGCACGATTTTCTCCATCTCCATCCATTTACCATCAAAGGCCATGATTTCACTTTCTAAATAGCTGAATAGAATCCCATGGTATATACCAGTTTCTTGATCCACTCATCCAAAAAATGGGCATTTGGGTTGATGCCATAATTTACCTATTGTGAACTATGCTGCTATAAACATTGATATGGCTGTGTCGTGTTGTATGCCAAATTTGTATCTTCTGGGAAAATCCCCAGGAGTGTGATAGCTGGGTCATATGGTGGTTCCATCCCCAGTTTTTTGATGGGTGTCCATATTGTTTTCCAGAGTCTTTGTACCAGTTTCGAGTCCCACCAACAATGTGTAAGGGTTCCTTTTTACCCACTCTCCAGCATTTATTGTTGTTTGTATTCTTGATCTTTGCTCTTATGACTGGAGTGAGGTGAAATCTTAATGAAGCTTTGATCTGCATTTCCCTCATTGCTAGAGATGTTGAACATTTTTTGATATTCATTGACCTTTGGCAGGTCTTCTGTTGAGAAGTTTCTGTTTAGCTCTTTTGCCCTTTTATTTATTTTTTTAAAGAGAGAGAGAGAGAAAATCAATTTTATTTAGTCCTTCATATGGCTTCCGTTGCTCCAGCACGTCACCATGTACGTGGTGCTGGGGTTTGAACCTGCATCCTCTTGCATGCCAGGCAAGGGCTGTAACCACTGAGCAACCACTCCGGCCCCTCTTTTGTCCATTTATTGATTGGGTTATTTGTGTTTTTGGTATTAAGCTTTTTGAGTTCTTTGTATATCCTGGATATTAGTACCATGTCAGAGATGTAGTTGGCTGTGATTTTCTTCCATTCTGTAGGCTTTTTCATCACATTCTTAATTTATTCCTTAGCTGTGCAATAGCTTTTTTGGTTTAATGTCATCCCATTTATAGATTCTTGGTTTTAAATCTTGCACTATGGGGCTCTTGTTAAGGATGTCTGTGCCAGCTAGTATATGGTGGAGTGTTGACCATATTTTCTGTTCTAACATTTATAAAGTATCTGGTTTAATTCCTTGATCTTTCATCCATTTAGATTTGATTTTGTGTAGGATAAGAGATATGGATCCAATTTCATTTTTCTGCATGTGGCTGTCCAATTTTCCCAGCACTATTTGTTGAAAAGGCTGTCTTTTCTCCAAGATTTGACCTTTGTCAAATACCAGATGGCTATAGATATGTGGTTTTGTCTTCATATCTTCTATTCTACTCCATTGGTCTTCATGTCTGTTTTGATACCAATACTATGCTGGGTCTTTTTTATTTCTTTTTCAAGAGAGAGAGAAACAGAGAGAGAGAGAGAGAGAGAATCAATTTTAATTTTTCATGTGGCTTTTGTTGCTTTGAGACTTCATTGGGTATGTGGTGCTGAGATACGAACTTGGGTTCTTGTGCATGCCAGGCAAGCACCGTAACTGCTGTGCCACTGCTCCAGCCCCATCATGCTGTTTTTGCAATTGTAGCTCTGTAGTATAGTTTTGGATCAGGTATGTGATGCCTCCTTCTTCTCTTCTCCTGCTTTGCTTTGGCTATTCTGGATCTCTTATTCTTCCAAATTAATTTAAGAATTGATTTTTCTGTATCTGTGAATAATGTCATTGGTATCTTGATGGAGATTGCACTGAATTTGTATACTGCTTTTGGCCATTTTGACTGTAATAATTTTGCCTATCCAAGAACACAGGATGTGTTTCCATCTTCAGGTCTACTATGTCTTTCTTCAACATTCTATAGTTTTCCTTATAGAGATCTTTTGCTTCCTGGATTCGATGAATTCCCAAGTATTTATTTTATTTTTCTTTTTTGAGATTATTGTGAATGGGATGGTTTTCCTGAATTCATCTTCAGCCAAATTGCTGTTGGAATATAGAAAAGGTATAGATTTATGAGTATTGATCTTTTATCCTGTTTCTTTGCCAGATTCATTGATAAGCTTTTGCAGTCTTTTGGTGGATTTCTGGGTCTTCTAGGTATAGGATCATATCATCAGCACATAGAGATAATTTGATTTCTTCTTTATCTATTTGTACCCATTTGATCTCCTTCTTTTTCCTGATTGCTCTGGCTAGTGTTTTGAGGGCTATATTGAATAGGAGTGGTGAGAGTGATCCTCCTTGTCTTGTCCCTGAGTTTAGTGGGAATGCTCTCAAATTTTTGCCATTTAGTATAATGCTGGCCATGGGTTTGTCATAAATGGCTTTTACAATATTACAGTAAAATCCTTTAATTCCTAGCTTTTCCAATGTTTTTAACATGAGTGGGTCCTTGATTTTGTCAAAGGCATTTTCTTTTTCTATCAAGATGATGCTTCTGTTTAAGTGAGGGATCACACTTATTGGTTTGCATATGTTGAACCATCCTTGTATCCCTGGAGTGAAACCCACTTGGTCATGGTATATTATCCATATAATGTGTTTTTGAATATTTTTTTTCTTGCTGGTATTTTATTAAGGATTTTTGCATCTATGTTAATCAGAGATCTTGGTCTGTAGTTTTCTTTCCTTGATGTGTCTTTGTTGAGTTTTGCTATCAGGGTTATGTTTTCTTCATAAAAAAGTGTTTAGGAGTATTCTATCTCTCTAAATTTCTTGGAATAACTTAATAAAGAGAGGTGTTAGTTCTGTAAAGGTCTGGTAGAACTCAGCTGAGAATACATTGGGACCTGGGCTTTTCTTTTTTGGAAGGCTGAGTCAATTTCATTAATTGATATTGGTCTGCTTAAGGTTTCTGTATCTTCTTGTGTCAAAATGGGCATGTCATATGTGGTAAGAGACTGGTCCATGTCTTCCAGATTTTCCAGTTTATTGGAGTTTAAGTTCTCAAAGTAGGTTCTGATAATCTGCTGCATTTCAGAGAGGTCTGTAGTGATTTCACCATTTTTCATCTCTCATTTTGTTGATTTGTTCTTTAATTCTTTCTTTGGTGAGGTTGGTTAGGGGTTTGTCAATTTTATTTTTTCAAAGAACCAACTCTGTTTTGTTGATTCTTTGTATTTTTTTTATTATCGATTTCTTTGATTTCAGCTCTGATCTTGATTATCATCACTTGTCTTCTACTGGTTTTCAGATTAGTTTGTTCTTTTTCTGAGGACTTAAGGTAGAACATAAGATTACTTATTTGATATCTCTCTAATCATGTGGGTGGGCACTTGGAGCTATAAATTTACTTCTTAAAAATGCTTTCATACTGTCCCAGGGATTTTGGTATGTTGTGTCTTACTTGTTACTCACTTGTATGTGTTCTTACTTGTTACTAAAAAGTTCCTGATCTGTTCTTTGATGAGTTCTTCATTTAAGAGTATAATTAAATCTACATTTTTAATGTAATTTCTGTTATTTTTCATACTATTGATTTCTAGTTTTATACCATTATGATCTGTTAGGATACATGGGATTATTTCAAATTTTGTGGTATTTGATGAGATTTCCTTTGTGAACTAGAATATGGTCTATTTTGGAAAAAGTTCCATGTGCAGTTGAGAAGAAGGTAAATTCACCTGTTTTGGGGTGGAATATTCTATAGATGTCTGCTAAGACCATTTGATATAAGGTGTTATTAGGCTGGAGATATATTTTTTGATTTTTTGTTTTGAGGACTTGTCTGTTGGTGAAAAGGGTGTACTGAATTCCACCAGTACTATTATATTGTGGTCTATGAGGGATTTAAAGTTGTAGAGTGTTTTTTTCTATGTAGTTTGGTGTTGATATTTGGGGCATAAATAATTACATTGGTTATATCATTTTGTTGGATTGTTTCTTTTATTGAGATGTAGTGGCCTTCTTTTTCTCTTCTGATTAGCATTTGGTTGAAATCTACTTTGTCATTTATTAGAATCACTGCACCAGCTTGTTTTCTTGGGCCATATGCCTGGTAGACTTTTCTCCATCTTTTTACCTTCAACCTATGGATGTCTGTACCTGTAAGATGCATCTCTCTTAGGCAGCATGTTGTTGGATTTTGGTTTTTTGATCCATTCCACTAATCTTTGCCTTTTTATTGGGGAGTTGACACCAGTGTTAATAAGGATATGTGTTTGTTGTTTATACCACTGTGATTTTTTGCTGTATTTTGTGCTGCCATGGTTCTCATTTAGCTGATTGTGCATTTTATTGAGCTTCCTCAGCTTTGTGGGGTTTGGAATTGATTGTTCCTCTATGTGAAGTTTGTCTTTGAGTATTCTTTGTAGAGTTGGTTTTAAGCTCATGAATTCTTTTAGTTTGTTCTTATCATGGAATGTTTTTATTTCTCCCTTGGATTTGAAACTGAGTTTTGCTGGGTATAGTATCCTCAGCTAATAGTTGTTTTCTTTCAGTGTTTGAAATATTTCATTTCATGTCCCTTGCTTTTAGGGTTTGGGATGAGAAGTCCAAGGTGATCCTTATTGGCTTGCCTCTAAATGTGACCTGATCCTTCTCTCTTGTAGCTTTCAGCATTCTGTCCTTATTTTCTCTGTTAAACATTTTGAAGATGATATGTCTTGGTGAATTTCTCAATTTAGGTCTGTTTGGAGTTCTGAACACCTCCTGTATGTGCATGTCTATCTCATTTCTAATTTGAGATAAATTTTCTTTAATTATCCCATGACGTTATTTTCTGCCTTTAGCTTGTACTTCCATGTTTTCTTCTATCCCAGTGACTCTCAGGTTTGGTCTTCTAACATCATCCCAGAACTCTTGAATATTCTGTTCATGTACTTTAAGTTTATTCTTTACTGTCTTTTGTGAGTTCAAACTTATTGTGCCTGTCTTCAATGTCAGAAATCCTTTTTTGAACAGTTGTTCTATTTTTTACAGATTGTAATCTGTCATTGAAATCTTCAAGGGAGTTTTTAATTTGATTGATTGTATTTTTCATTCATTTCTAGTTTTCTGTTACATTTCTTTTTGTGGTATCTATTTTTTGGCAAATTGTTCTTTCATCTGCTGTAATTGCTTTCTTAGTTCCTTCTTTAAATCATCTTTTAATTGCTGTCTTATTTCCTTCTTTAAATCTTCTTTGAATTCTTTGATCATTTCTCTTGATTTTCATCCAATCCCCTATCAGTGGATTCTTTCATTGGGGGAGTATGGGTTTAGTTGGGGGGAGATTTGATTGTCTGTTTCCTTGTTTTTTGAAGGTCCTCTTTTTGCTCCTTAAATTGAAGCAGATTCTTTTTCTTCCTATTTTGTGTGTGGGTTATTGTGAGCTTTTGTCTTATTTATTCTGGGAATTTTCACTGGACTTGATGTCTGGGTCAGTACCAGGGGATGGTACATGAGAATTCTTTCTGATTGTTCCTCTTTGGGTCCCTGCTGCTGAATTGGGGATTTTATCCCATCTCTTACTTGGGTTGGGGGTACTGTTGGGAAAGTTGAGTTCAGCAGTCAAATCCCTAACCTGTGAACTGTTAAGTGTCCCTTAAGATTTCCAACCTCACAAGCTAATGAAAAACAGTCAATGTGAACAACCAACTTCTTAGAATAAACATCATTAAAAAGGTTACTTAGTACCTACTGTATCTATTACAATGTTAAATTCCACCTATGAGACAAATGGTAAGGTTAGCAATTACCTTTGGCTACAATAGTATTAAACCATCACCTATTCTAGACTTCAAAGCATACAATATTTATTGAGTTTGGTATTCACAGCAGTAATGGCTACATATCATTTATGATGTAGGGGGGTTGAATTGTATAAACTATAGCTAAGAAGTGGTAAGCTTCCAGATGTCTGAGAGAGAAGGACATGCACAAGGAAGTTAACGAGGATGTTGTAATTTTGGAGTATGAGCAGAGAGAAAGCAGAGGAGACATAGGATTTGCTGGTAAAAAAATAAAAAGAAAAAATAAAGATAAAAATAGAGGGAGGAAGGGATAGATATAACAAAATAGAGGAAGGGTGAAAGAGATATTAATAGAGATTGTCTGATATCAGAAGAAAGGCTGGCAAAAGTGATTATACTGATCAAAAGCACAACCTTCAGCAGCCAGGGCAAGGATAAACATTTACATTGAAGAAAATGCTTGGAAATGAAGGAAGCACAGAGAAAACAAAGGAAAAATGAAAAAGAGAAAAGAGAGAGAAAAAGAAAAACAGAAGGAAAAAATAAAAAATAAATAAAAAGCAAAAAGAGTAGCTGGTATATTTATATGTCCATGAACCAATCAACTTCTCCAGATGGCACACAAATGCACATCAAAAACAGAAAAAAAATCTTAATGAAAAATTGGCAGTATGTCCACTGAGGTTGTCTCACTACATGTTGGGAGCAGATGCTCACTGTCCTTCTGAGTTTTGTTGGCAGGGTCCTTCAGTCTGGAATGATGTAATCTCACAGTGTTGTTTATGTAGAATTCTAAGCATGGAGGATGGGATGGCAGGGCGCGTGTCTAAGTTTGGTCTCCTGAGCTTTGCTGGCTGGAGTCTTCTCTGAAGAGTTCAGGTTAATGAATGCTCTAAGGGCTTCCTTGTTGCCTCCACTGGGAATCTGAAACTCAGGAGACTCTGGGTTTATGTGTGCAGGGCAACACTCCCTCTGCTGGTCACATACACAGTCCCTCCAGATTTCCTGTGCTCAGATTTAGTATTCTCCTGCCTTAACTTGTCATGTGTGCTCTCTGACTCACGGGTGAGGCAGGACTGAGCTAGGCTCCCCCAAGTTCCACCAACCTGAATGCCCCTGAGCTAAGTGAGATCTGGTCATATCCCATTCCTGCTTCTCTGGGTTCAACCTCTGAAGCATAGCAGGCTCCTGGCAGGATCATGGACAGTCTGCTCAAAATGACTACTACCTCTCCTCCTTGCAGGCAGCTGGGAGACACTGCACTCCTTTCATGCAGTGGGGGTGCAGCAGAGGTGTCCTGGGTTAGGCTCAATGTAGGCTTCCTTAATGAATTCAGCCTCTCTGCAGCAGATCCAACCCTACTTTATCATTCAGTTCCTCCCCCATTCCAGTGCCAATTGGGAACAATGGTGATTACTGCTGCTGAGACCCATTTGGGATAGATGCAATCCTCTTTTTCACTTGCTACACCCATATCTATGATCCTCTGAAAATCTCCCACTTACCAGTGCTGTGCTTCAGCCATGTTTTCACCCTATATGTACATTGCAGCCGGTGGCTCTCTCGGGGTGTATTCGCTCATCATGGAGCCAGACCAGGTGGCCATCTTGGAATCTCCCTGGGTAAGGTCTTGCTAGGCATCCACTGGACTGGAGAAAGGGGACACTTTGGGCGAGAGAAAAGCAAAGGCACAAAGAACCTGAACGCTGTAAAAACCTCTAGAGATGTGTCATCATCATATTTGATTCTTCCTTCTACAAATTGAGAGGACTGGATGGAATCTGGGTTCCTCAAAATACAGTCCAAGTTACTTGATAAAAATGTAAATTTCTGAGGCCCACACAGTATCTCTTTCATTAAAACCTTGTGGTTCAGACCCAACAATCTGCGTTTTTGAATAGCTCCACAGATGATGACAATTTTTGTATTGGCACTGGAGTTTGAGCCCTGTGGTGCCTTTCAACTGAGCTATGTCCCCAGCCTTTTTAATTTTTGATTTTGAGGCAGAATACTACCAAGCTGCTTAGGCTGACTTTGAATTTACTATCCTTCTGCCTCTGCCTCCCAAGTAGCTGGGATTAAAGGCATGGGTCACTGTGCCCAGATCCACAGGTGATTTTTATGCAGACAATCCCTAGTCCACTTTCACTTCTAAATTTATGTTTATATAATAGTGGTTACCTGAGCCTGCCAGAGCTCATTAAATGAAAGACGACTGATTGGCTAATTGAACAACTGGGCATTTGTAGACCGAGGAACTGTGGCAGCTACTTGCTCTGCCCATGTGTCCTTGGAGTGTACATTGTGGTGAATAACCATTCAAATTCAACCAGGGAAGGGTTTTTTGTTTGTTTGTTTTTTTTCCTGGAGGATGGAACCCTAATGCCTTCATGCAGGGCTGCCCTTACTAATGGCCGGTGCATGCAAGTACTGTCACCTTTGTCCCTGATTGGGGTAATCCCGAGTGGTGGTCTACATTGACTTCCAGAGTCCTCAGATGATTAAACTGTAGCTACCCTCAGTGAGAACTGCCTGTAGAATGTCCCCATTTTTGTCTGCCTTCCCTTCTGTATTTTGTATTTCCGACCCCTGCTGGTGCTTCCAGTTACTGCTTATACTCAGTCCCCTGGCCTGGAGAAATTCAAACCAACATGGTCTTTGAGTGACACTAAATTGGAATAGTGCTCCCAGCCTTAGAATGCGATCCTCCTGGGGGCAGGCCATCCCTTCCCTGTTATTCTTCTCTGGTGAATCCCATTACTACCTGTTCACTGAGTGTTTGGATTCAGTACCTTGTTTGTGTCCGTTCAGTTGCTGCAGTGCCAGTGACGGAGCCCAGGGCCTTACACGTGTTATTAGGCAAGTATGCTACCTTTGAGCTACACGTGTTGTTAGGCAAGTATGCTACCATTGAGCTGCATCTGTGGACCTCTTTATTTATTTATTTTTCTTTGCAAAGAGAATTTTCTGCTGTTTTTCCAGAGAAGAGAC
>PVKS010021955.1:0-34492 GCA_004027875.1 Aplodontia rufa | reverse complement strand
TCCCCCTGGGCAGAAGCCTGAGTTGGTTGTTTCCAGCCAATCTACTCTCCAGATATTTCTTGGGTCTGGGGCTCAGAAATTGTAGGTAGTCGAGTTGCTCCTTTTACAGAAGCTGTGGGACTCTGATTGATCCAAGCAGAGTGGCTAGCCTGAGTGTCGCTTCCTCAGGATAAATGGTGGCCCACTCTGCGTGTCTTGCGATCCCCAGAGGGCTCAGGAGCTGTTTAGTGCTGTTGGCTAAGGACCTCAAGGAAAGGGCCAGGTCTTTCTAGAGTTTTTGTGTTTTTCCGTTACAAGCACTAGAAGGGGACCTGCTTGAGGTGCCCAGGACTACACAGCCTTGGTTATGTGAGGAGCTCAGACGCTTAATTGAAACCCAGGCTGCCCCATATATTCAAAGCTTCTTGGGGCCGGTTACATGCAGGGGCTAGGGGTGGAAGACTCGCCCTGCCCACAGGGACACGTCACAATGGCGACGGGCCGCTGACTAGTTTGGCAGCAATCTCTCCCCAGCGCTTTCTGCAAGACTAGGCAAAGCAATGAGCAGTCAGTTCACAGTGGTGCTTGGTCATGAAATTCAGACCCTTCCTCTGTTTCAGGTTGCAAACCTTTGCCCGGCGCGGAGAGGCCGACTGCGTGTTTCGCTGGGCAGGTCGCCCCGCCCCCCGGCAAGCGCGCCGCTGCTACCGCAGCTTGCAGGACCCGGTGTAAATTAGCTATTGAGCAGAAAAAATATCTGGACTTAAATCTGAGTTCATATGTATGGAGGGCAGTCAAAACCGGGAGTTCACAGCGGGCCGGTGCAGAGAAATCCTCAGCGTGTTTCTTTGGGCAGGTCGCCCCGCCCCCCGGCAAGCGTGCACCTGCTGGCGCAGCTCGCAGGACCCGGTGTAAATTAGCTATTGAGTATAAAAATATCTGGACTTAAATCCGAGTTCATATATATGAAGAGCGGTCCAATTAGGGAGTTGGAGGCCAGATTAGGGGATCTGACCAGGGGTAGTTTGGTCCCCCGTGAGGAAGTTCCACTCCCACCGGGTGTGGGGGTGGCCACACGTTTGGCAGCAGCTTCCTCTTTTCTTTTTTTTTTTTTTGTTAATGCTCTTCACTTTTCCTTTGGGGTCAAAGAACTAGCAGGAGGCAATGCCTGCCTGTTCCGGGAAAATCGTCCTACCATGGGAATCCACGTGCCGACGCGCAGCCTGTGCTGACTCTCGGGAGCTTCACGGGGTCAGTGTCACTGGGATAACCGCCATCTTCCTCCTCACAACTTTCTTCTAAATGTCCTCATTTAGACAGCGTATTATCTAACAATCCTCCCTTATAGAGCTCCATTTGGAAGGCATATTGACTGTTTCATTTAACATATTATTAGGAACATCTGCTCCCCCTGAGTTGGTCTCAGAATCCTTCAGAATTCTGCAAAATGCATGAAATTTGTCAGTGACTGACTTGGGTCTCTGAATTAAGTTTCCAATTCCTGAATTCATCTTTTGTTTCTATTTGTCTCTGACATTCACAGTCTGTAAACTCTATTAGTAGAATTAGGACATGTCTGTGTTTTTTCTTTTAAGCTAATTTCCTTTTTCCACTCTTAATATATCATCTTGTAACACATAGTTTAAAATGTGATCCTTTGCTTTTTGGAGGGAGAAAAGTGAAAGCTCATCATCTCTGAGATGGTATAACTTAAAATATGCTTTTTTGGTATTTTCATTTTTCTGCATTAAAATGCCAGCTTTTTCTTATCATTTGGGTCTTTAAAAGGTTTAAATTCTTAGAAGCTGCATCCATGTTTGTATAGTAATTAACCTATATTGGACAGTACATATATGAATAAAGATGATAAATAAAAAAAAGATTCTGATCATTAAATAGGTTGACTCTGGCTTTGACAAGGCTGTACTTTAGGTCATTTTTGCTTACTAAACTACAGATAAAAAGCTTTTGCCTTCCAATCATTACACTCAGCAGGACTGGTTATTTGATTATGAAATAGTTTCAATTTTGACTCAAATAAAATTGATTTTCAGGGACTACAGTTATGTTCTCAATAATCTATCTGTTATTCTGAATTATAATGCCTTTGGGAAACAGGGAAATATCCAACTTGCCGCAGATGAAAATTGTCCTGTTCCTTGATACGACTACGTGTGGGATGTACTACATCAACTTCAGTGAGACAGGCTGGGATTAAATACTGACTTTGCTCCTTGGGAGCCATGTGATCTCAGGCAAATTGTTAATCCTTTCTGACATGTGCTGTCTTCATGGGCAAAACTGGGGTATCCTTAGCAACCTAGGTGAAGGGGGATTAAATTAGATTAATGAGAAATCCCTGGCACAATTTCTGATTTACAGAGTTTAAAAATTATTAGTTGGGTCTGGAGCGGTGGCTCAGCGGTTACAGCGCTTGCCTTGCATGAGCGAGTGCCCGAGTTCAAACCCCAGCACCACGTACACAGCAAACTCTCAGAGCAACAAGGGCCACATGAAAAATTAAATAAAATTGTTTCTCGTTTTCTCTCTCTCTCACTGTCCCTCTCCCTTAAAAAAACATTATTAGTTATCATCTCCCCCCGCTCTTGGATTGTTAGTATGCAGGTATAGTCACTTCAACACCCTCATCCAACCTTAACCTGGACCCTAATTTTGTGATGGAAGAATCAGTCTATCTAGATTTAACATTCTTTTATATTATTCTAATTAGTGATGAATATTTATCCATTACACACTTGGGGTCCACTAAAAATTGTTTAAGTATTTCATAGAATCATTTTCCAAAGCAATATCATGAAATGCTTTTTTAAAATATTAGAAATTTTAAATTTTATAACATGTTCATAAACATTTATTATATACATTAGATTTGTCTTTCACTAGTAAATATTTTTTCATTGTAGTTCAAAGGTCTTACTATGAACTTAATATTAATTTTTGCTCTTAAGAGTAACAAAAATTGGGCTGGAGAGGTGGATCAGGATTAGAGTGCTTGTCTGGAATGCACAAGGATCTGGGTTAAAACTCTAGCACCATGTACACAACCAAATGCCAAAAAACAAATGTACACAACTAAATGCCAAAAAACAAACAATAGCAAATTATGTGTGTGTGTGTGTGTGTGTATGTATACATGTATGTATACATACATATATAGTGACAAAAAAATCTATGTTGTATTATTATGGAATAAAGAAAAAGGCCTTGAATGGTGATTTGAGAACAAAAAGTCCCCTTGCATTGACTCTGGTGTCTGGTTTGTGCTTCCTCTCCCAAAATGCTGTTGTCCGTGGTGCTGACTGCCACTCACATTCTGGCTCCAGTTTCAGTATTTGATATGGCCAGTGATAAAGAGCATCCTTTGGTTTGTAGTTGCTATTCTTCTGTGTGTTCAGACTGTTGTAATTTTTAAGTTCTTCTTGAAACCTGCAAATTCCCCAAGGGCAATCATGTTCCTGTTTATTATTATTATTTTAACCCCTCTATCATGTTTAAATTGTTCTGTTTCTTGAAATGTTTCTCTTGCTGAATGCACACACAGTTTTTGAGATTGGTATTTTTATTCATTCATTCCACAAACTTTAATTGCTCTGCTTATAGGGTAGACTCCCGTCCTGGGCACTCACTATAGGGAAATTAAAAGTGAATATGATTTTGTACCTAATTTCAGGGAGCTCAGATTCTGGTGAGAGGCAAGAGAGGGAAATCTTTGAACAGATTTGGTAAAGTGAGGTAGAATAAAGTGCTACAGACAGGAACAAGTCAAGTACAACATGTGATTGCAGCAGTTATTCTCAATTCTGGGTACACATCAGAATCTCTCGGAGAACTTTTTAAAATCCTAGTGCACAAACTGAATTCCAGATGCATCCAGAAGCTCTGGGAGTGGAATATAGGCATCAGTATTTTGAAATCTTATTTCAGTGATTCCAGTGTGAAAAGATGAGAACCACTGGCTTTAAGGAGAGCCTGAGAATTAAAGATCTAATTCTAATTAGAAATCTAACTAACTCAGTGGTAGTTTGAAAATAAAATGGCAAGTGCCTTGTTCCCATTAAGTTCTTCCACCTGTCTTCATGTTACATATTGGATTTTGATGATCTTCCACTTTAGCATTGGTAGGGACCTTGTATAATTAGTACACACTCAATGTACATTTATTGATAGATGAGCATCTACTTTTTCAAATGCTTTTTTTTTTTTTTTTTTTTTTTTTTAACAAAAGCATCTACTGTGTTTTAGGCACCATCCTGAGTGGTGGATTAGAAAGCAGGAAGGGCAGTCATGTTTCTGCTTGGGAGCTCAGTGCTTCCCACACTGGCTTCCCCTCTTTGGAACGTGTCAGCAGAGCAGACTCTTGGTTCCCTCCCCAACCTTTTGTTGGAGTCTTTGGATTTAAAGCCTGGGAAACTTCTCTCATGCACATAAAAGCCTGAAATCACTAAGTAATGGCACATGCAAAGTCACAATGACAAGACAGATTTAGGTAGAGAGTTCTGTGGGTAACCATGTTGGAGAAGCTAACTTCTGGTGGAAACAGAAAAGGATTCTGGGAGGAGTCAGCCTCTGAAATTATCATGAAGGATGGCTATTTACTCCTGGTGAGAGAATGCAGGGAGTGCATTTCAGCCAAAAAGGAAGACTCCATGTCCACTCAGAGACAGGAACAAATGTAGCATGTTGAGGAAATTGGATCCTCGTTGTGAAGGGCCTTTTGTAATTTTAAGCTAATTAACTTTATTGATTTTCTACAATGTTTTAAGCCTTAAGCACAAAGAGTGATAAACTGCAGAAGGAGCAATGTGTTCCTGGGTCTGGTTCTGAGCCCTATTTTATTTTTATTTATTTTTATTTTTTCCCCAGCAAAGCAATGCCAATCTTTTAAGTCTTCCAAGAACAGACAGCCCCTGCCAATTCATGGTGATACAAGGCACACCTCAGTGTAGAGCTGTTTCCACATGAAAAGCACAGAGATCTAGCTTGTTTAGCCAGGGACACATTCCCTGATACAAACCTGAGAGATAAAGACCCCTATCCATCTCCATGCTTCTGGGGTTGCTAGAAGGAGGCCATTGGGTTTGGGAGGGTAGGATAAAGCATAGGCTGTGAGACTTCAGGAAACCACAGTCAGTGATCTTATGAAGTCAGAGGTTTGGTTTCATCACACTACAAACAAGAACATATTCATCATGAGCAAAGTGGACTTTGGTAGCCTAACCTGGATCTCTAACTTTTGGTTTAAAGAACAGAATAAAAACCACGTTCCAAAAACTAAATGTGCTTCATTTGTTTAAGTAGCAGTAACTCTGATTGCTTGCTAGGCACATGGCCTCTATGTTCTCACCTTTATATTTACTTCTCATTAGGGCTCATTTGCTTTTCTCATCAACCCCACTGCGAAAGGCAGTGTCATTGCATCTGTTTCACAGATGGTGTGCCTTGTAAGTCAGAGTTGAAATTTGAACCAAGGTGAGCATAGCTGATAGAAAAGGAATGTGTAACAGCCATGCTTAATTTCTCCCTCTCTCTCTCTCTGTCTTGAACTGAACCCTGGGGTTGAACCCAAGGTCACTTTACCACTGAGCTATATCCCTACACCTTTTTATTTTGAGAGTTTGAGAGGTCTCACAAGGTTGCTGAGGGCCTGGCTTACTTGCTGAGAATGGCCTGGAACTTGCAATCCTCCTGTCTCAGTGTTCTGAGTTGCTGGAGTTACAAGCATGTGCCATTCCACCAGACACTGATGATATTCTCTGCCTTCTTCCTTTATATATACACATCACAGTTTTTATAATAGGGGCTTTGTTGAGTAGTTAAGGTAAGAAAATTAAAAATAAATAAGATGCCTATAATGAATAGGAAGACATTAATCTCTTCTGTCCTACAATGCTTATTATTATATACAGAATCCTTTTTCCCTGTGTACTTTGGCTTAAGAATCCCACATAAAGTGGTAAGAAAATCCAAACCTATTTGGTGGGAAATACAGATAATGTTGAATATCAGAATACTCTGCTCCAAGGAATGTTTTCAGATATAGTGACTCCAGGGTGATTATAATTCTGAAAAAAGAAAAAAAAAAAAGAAAATTCAGAAGCTGCATGATTTTTGTTTTGTTTTAGTCAGCGTTTTTGCTTCTGTGGCTAAAATACCTGACAAGAACAGTTTTAAAAGAGGAAAAGTTTTTCTGGGAGCTTATAGTTTAATAGTCTCAGTCCATAGACAGCCAGCTCCATTCGTCAGGGCTTAAGGTGAGGCTGAACATCATGAAGGAAGAGTGTGGTAGAGGGAAGAGACTCAAGACATCACACCAGGAAACAGAGAGAGATTCCTCTTACCAGATACAAAATATATACCCCAAAGGCACTACCCCAGGGACCTGCTTCCTCCAGCCATACCCTACCTGCCTTCAGTTACCATTCAGTTAATCCCTATCAGGGAGATTAAATCACTAATTGGGTCAAGACTCTATAATCCAATCAATTACACCTATGCTTTCTTCATTGTCTCACACAGGAGTTTTGGGGAGGCACCTAGTTTCTAAACCATAATACTGAGGATTAATTCAGTTAGGCTATGAAAATAAGTCCCATGATTTACTAAATGTACTCCCTTATCACCTAATTTCCCCTGATACTGGATAGTTACCATGGACTTGAATCACAGTCTGCAGCTAGTCATTGAATAGTCTAAAAAAACCCAGAGGGAAGCTGAACTATCAGCTCTGTCAGTCTATTTGTAGGTGTGGGGTCCACAGGAGAAATACAAAGATTCCTTTGAGGACAACTTATACTTAAAATATATAAAAATAAAAAATTGCACAAAGAGAATTCCTTCACAGTGATTTTTGAATCTCAGCAATACTCAGTTATTCTATATTTGTTCCTTTTTATTCAAAATATTTATTTGCACTTTTACAATTTTATGCATGGCTTAAAACTGTTTTGTTAATTCATCTGATAGTCTAAACATGTTTTCTCTTTCCAAACTCTTATCAATCTTTACAAACATTTGATATGATTCAATTATATCATATTATTTAAATACCACTCTACTGAATCCCTTTCATGTACCAAGCATTGTTTTTGTAATCTTTTTGTATACGTGGTAATTTCAGATACAAAGGGGTTAACAAAGAATTGCGTAGTTGTTAGCCATTTCAAAATATTTATAAGGAAGATATGAATTTATGTGACCTCTTAGTAAAAAGAATTTAATTGAGCTCATGCTGTGATACTAAATAAATCAGTGGGAAGAAAAATGGTAGGGTTTACTAGCGGAAGTAATTAGATAAAAAAATTCTCTGTTGTACTAAGTTGCTTCTGTTTGTTTCTGAATAGCTGCTAATGTTTAAATCTCTGAGCTGCCAGATTTTTACTATTTTGCCAACATTTTCTCTACTCCAAATGTTACTGGAAAGCTAATCAGAGGCAGTAATTGATTTAACAACAGAATGATTCAATAGTTGCAATCTTCTGTAAAAGCTCCCTTTTTGTAAATTTGCAAGGTAAATTGTCAATTTATAGATCCTCTCAGAATAGCAGTTCTCTTTGCTCCTAAAAAGAAGAGCTCTCTGCATTCTCATTTGTTTGGGGGTAGAATGTTTCACTTCCTGTGCTATAGTATAAAGACTGTCTTTCATTGACAACTGAATCTCTCTGGAGATGGTAATGTCACAGGCTAAGTATATAGTTGCTCAAAATTGCATAATAATTGAAACAATACAGGCTTGACAATAGATGACCCTGTTCAGGGCTCTTTATGAATTCAGTAGTGGAAGGTTGGGTACTTGCCTGTTGCTATGATAAAAGATCCCAGGGTTTTGCTTTTTGGAGCCTTTTCTCTACCTAAATTGCCTGCTCCAGCCACTAGCACTGGGCTTGACCATTGTGTAGTTCTTACCCTTACACATTTATATACACTTAGTTGTCAGAAAAAAAGTACAAAACAGACCCCCAAATTGCAGATTTCATGCCAGGACTGGAAGTCTCTTCAAATGCCCACCAGCAGAGAGTACAGCATAGGGCTTATGGTGAGGGGAAGGGATTGGGCCCTGTAGCACCCCCAGCTGAGTTGACTCATGCGGCTTCTAGAACTTGTCTTCTCCACTGGTTCCTGGATAATTGGCAGCTTCCCCCAAACAACAGAAATGAGACCCTTATCCCACCCTGTATATAAAGTTCAACTCACAGTGGACTAAAGACTTCAACCTAATGAGCTGTGAAACTGAAATTGTAAACCTATTAGGAGAAAACAAGAAAAGAGCTCAATGAAATCAGTCTGAACAATGGTTTTTAATTAAAATTACTAGCTGTGGTATCCATGAACCCCTCATTGGGTTTGACAGATACGCCGGGATGGCTCTCAGAACTCAGGGAACACTTCACTAACATTCACTGCTTCACTTACAAAGTCCTGTGCTGAAGTATAAAGACTGTCTTTCATTGACAGCTGAATCTCTCTGGAGATGGCAAAGCCACAAGCTAATTATATAGCCGCTCAAAATTGCATAACTGAAACAATACAATCTTGTTAATAGCTGACCCTGTTCAGGGTTCTTTGTGAATTCAGTAGTAGAAGGTTGGGTACTTGCTTGTTGCTATGATAAAAGGTCCCAGGGTTTTGCTTTTTGGAGCTTTCTTTGTGTTTCAGAGGATATCACAAAGAGTACAGATGACCAGTCAGATGAAGAGGCAGTTTTCTGCACAAATTACATCCTCTTGGGGCTCTTTGATCATGTTCTAGGTCTTCTGCATAGTCATACACCAGTTTCCTTTTCATTACACAATTGCCCTAATGAATCATTAATAATAATATTAATCATATCCTTAATTCCATCACTCATTTTATGCATTGTAATCCTTGTTTGAAAATTATTTATTTTTCTCTCCCACTTGAGCGAGAGCATGGTTGGAGATGGAGTCCTAGGTTCAAAAATCTTGTTTCTCAGAACTGATAAGGCATTGCTCATAATGAAGAAAATAACATTTCTCATGATGAGATGAGAAGTAGGACAGCAATTAATTTTGTTCTTTTAAGGTTATTTGGTTTCCTCTCTGAAAGCTTTAAGTTTTTTATTCTGAAATATCACAAGGATATATGTAAGTGTGGGGGAAATTTTTATATTCTTCTTAGAACTCAGTGGAAGAATCTCATCTATTTAGCTTATGGATATTTTCTTCCAGAATGATTTGTATTAGTTTTTACTTCAGCTCTATTTTTTTAGTGTTCTGTCATTCTCGAACTCATGTTTGAAGTTTGTTAACCCTTACAATTAATCTCTATTATTTGTTTCTAATTATTTGTATATGTTTATACTACATTGCAGATTTCATTGGCTTTTCTCCTACCATAATTATTGACTTTAAATGAAAATATAATCATACTTTGAGTATCCAAGAACTGATTCTTGCTTTTTCACAAATATTTTCACTGTAGTTTGATCTTATTTTAGTGAAGTGATGCTTATTGAATCACAGAGAATACTAATTAGATTTTTTGAACTTTCATCTATTTCTTTAATTATGTTTCATTTAATGCCTGTTGTTATTTTTATTACTCATGGTACTCTTTTCTCTCTTAAATATATTGGGATTGCTTCCTATTTACAGCTGAAGGTCTAGGTTGGTTTGTTATTTGTTGTTAAGCAGCTGCCATAAATACTCTTTGACTTTACATCTCGGTCCATAGTTACCACCCATTTTGAAGGAAGGAGTTCCATGCAATATGCAGGAAGTTTAGAATGGCAGACTTGATCTAGGATACATGGGCAAAAATGAGGCAAGTGGGCTGAGCCCAAATCTATCATCTCTATGCCCTCCAAATAAGGATGTTAGTGAGCAGGAGACCTTCCACTCCTGTGAGCCCAACTTCTCCCAGGATATCTTTTCTGGTGGAGAAGGTTTGCAGAGGTGCAAAGCCCACAAGTTGGAGAACCAGAAGCAAATAGCACACAGAATAGCACCTCATCATTTACCTCTTCCACATGCAGTTATCTCTGCACCAGAACTGGAGAGTTCATCTTTGAAGGAGTGAAAAGATTACATGGAAGCACATTTACCACAATGCCCTGGTATGTTTTAATTACATAGAAAAATGAAAAATGAAGTTTTTTAATCATATGAACTCATAAGAGGGCTATGGAAAGTGACCTGACTGAAAAAATATTCCAGTGCAAGTCTTTATATGTGACTCAGCTTAATAGATATGAGAAGATGAGTCTTATGCTATAACCCTCTTTACTGAGTTGTATGAGAAACTGGGATATGTTCTTGATCCTCTTCTTGGTTAATTTACTCACTATGTATTTTAGAACCAAGAAAGAACGAGGTATGGCATTTTTTTCATCAGATTCTTGGCTCTGAAGTTAACCCACATTGTATTCATGGTCAAAATAAATGAATGCTTAAATTTCCACAGTCACTAAAAATGCAACTCACAATAGAAATGTAAAATTCTTTATGGACACTAATTCAAAAATAACATTCTGAAAGAGATTTCTTAACATATACAAACTTAATTTTGGAGATATCAAATCTAAGTGCTATGATCTGAAGGTTTGTGCATCCCACCCCTGCAAATTTACATTTTGAAATTCCAACCCTCAATGTTATAAAATTAGGAAGCAGAACTTTACGGAAGTGATTGGGTGAGGATGAACTAAGTGCTCATGAATGGAATTCGTGCCCTTACTGAAGAGTATCAAAGGAGCTCATCACCACTTCCACCATATGAGGACAGCAAGAAGGCACTGTCTGTGAATCAGGAAGACAGCGCTCACGAGATATTTAGTCTTCATACACCTTGATCTTGGACTTTCCATCCTCCAGACCTGAGAACTAAATTTCTGTTGTTTATAAGCTACCAAACTATGATATTTTATTATAGCAACCCAAACAGACCCTGAGGCTAGAAAACAAGTAAAGCTTTATTAATTAGAATATGATGTTTCCAAAAGTTGAAAAATATTCCTGATTATTATTTGTATTCTTGATGAAAACCAAGCACTTACTTCCAAAAGAACTGCCATGGGCAGAGAGAAGTGAGAAACAGTTTTGGATTACTTTTACAATCTCTCTTAAACTAAGCTCCTGGGGATTGGTAAGTGACTTGCACATGGGTATTTAGAAACAGCCTCGGGGAACATCAGCAAGTTACAAGAATTCAATTGTAGGTAAACTATTAAAATTTGTTTTTAGAGTTCTAGCAGTAGAAATTATATTTCAAGTAGCAGAAAACAGCATTATCAAAAGTGGTAGGAAACATTGCTGTGATGAATGAAATGCTGCTGTAACCAAGATAAAGGAAGAGTATTAAAATAGTTTGGGCCCAAATTATTAGAATGTATTTCTGTGTTCGTAGAAAGCAAATTTCTCTAAATTTCTGGGTGCACCTGTGATTTTCGATATGGCATGTATCAGAATAATGTTATAATCCCTTGTACATACAGCAATATTTCTCAAAATTTGAACTTTCCACTTTAAATTTTAGGGATGGTATGAATATAGAAAATGATACTCTGAAAAAACACATAATTTCTTTCTAAGAAATTGAAGTATTTCAATCATCTGTCCTGACATCTGAATTTTATCATAAAAATCATGAGCTGCATTGATCAGAGTTCACTGTAGCTACATTAAGCATTAAGCATATGGGGTTTATTACATGGATTAAGTGGCATATCAATCATTGGGAAGAAGAAGAAATACTTTCTCAATGGAGCTTTCAGTAGCTGTATCATATCACACAATGGTCACTAGTGGCTTTTTCTATTGTGGTTACAAAGCTTCTATCTCCAAAACATATGACCACTACCAAGCTCAAAAAGACCCTATGACTAGGAAGCACAGGACCAAAACATTTATTTTCACTTTTTTTGGGGTGAGGGGCTTTGTTTTGTTTTCTAATTTCCAGCCACATAATTTGACTTCACTCTAATGATAATTTTAATAGATGTAAATTTCTAGGCAAACAGTTCTCCTTTCTTACCATTTGGAATACTGTTTCCTGATTTCTATAGTTGCCAATGGGGGGAAAATATGGTCAAATATTATACTTTATTTTTTTCTGTCTTCCTTTTTAATTTCTATACATTCTTCTCTATTTTGGGATTTATTTTCATTTAACTTTTTTGGCACTTAGGGTCTACTTTTTTTCAATATCTTTCATAATTCTTAGAAATCGTTCCAACCAATTCTTCAAATATTATTTTGTGGTTTTCCCCTAGATTCTGGATTTTATACTAAGTGATATTTATTCTTAATCTAGTCTTTATTTAAAACTATACATATGTTTATTTCTAATATGTTAGAGTATATCTTACAAACCTATTTTGTTTTATTGCCATCTGTTTTGTTTCATAGTTTATTATTATTGATAGCTTATAGGTAAGCATAATTTGTATGGATTTTATGTGTTCATTTATTTCATGAAGCATTACTTTAAGCTTTTTTTTTTAACTATTCCACAAAATAATTCTCAGAGATAGAGAGTTCATGTTCCCATTGTTGATCTTTTTTTTCTTATTTTTCTTTTTTCTTTCTTTCTTTCTTTTTTCTTTTTTTTTTTTTTTTTTTTTTTTTTTTTTTTTTTTTTTTTTTTTTTTTTTTTTTTTTTTTTTTTTTTTTTTTTTTTTTTTTTTTTTTTTTTTTTTTTTTTTTTTTTTTTTTTTGGTAGTGGCAGGAGGAATCTTTGTTACCATTAGTTTTTAGTTTTCTTTTTCTATTTTGGAATTTAGCTTTGTAGGTTCATTTTGAGTGGGAAATTTTGCTTTTGTTTTATTTTGTTTTTCCTTCTATATCTGCTCATCTTTGCTAGTCCACAACAGATTTTATACTCATGTTTTGAGGTTTCTGATTCATGGTAATATAAGAATGTTGCAAATTCACTCTGTCCCAATTCCTAAACACATGTCTTTCTACCACTTATGCCTGTTTACCTCCTGATGAGCCACCTACTTCAAATCAAGATGCAACACCGATCATCAGGTTCATTCTTTGATTAAATAATGTTTGTTGAGTGCTCAGTATATTCTAAGCATTATTCTTATCAGTAGAGGGTCAGGTGTAAGCAAAACTAAATTCCCTGCCCTCATGAACTGAAATTCAAGTGAAAGATAGAGGCAATAAAAATAAACATCGCATATAAGAAGATGGTTGGAGCTGGAGTGATGGCTCAGCAGTTACAGCGCTTGCTTGGCATGCACAAGTATGCAGGTTCAAACTCCAGCACCACGTACACAACAAAATCTTAGAGCAATGAAAGCCACATGAAAAACTAAATAAAAATTGATTCTATCTTTCTCTCTCTCTCTGTCCCTTTCTTAAAATAAAAACCAAAATAAGATGGTAAGTACTATGGAGAAGAAAAAACACAGAAAGAAGAATGAGGAGTGACAATTTATAATAGTTAAATTATGGAAACCACTTAGATGCCCTTCAATGGATGAATGGATACAAAAACTGTGACACACACACACACACACACACACACTTACTCACAATGGAGTTCTATTCAGCTATTAGAAAAATGATATCATGGCTTTTTCAGGTAAATGGATGGAAAGGGGAAAAATCATGCTGAATGAAACAACCCAAACACAGAGACTTAAGGGTTGAATGTTTTCTCATTTGCATAAGCTAGAGTAAAACCTAGGACAGGGTATATGTTAGAAAAGTTTATTTACTAGACACACCAAATTTGAAGTAATCTGGAGGAACTACAGCGATGAGTGGGAAGGGGAGACTGGGAGGTTCGGGAGGGAGGGAAAAGGGGGGTTATTAATTCTGTGTGATACACTTAATTCCCCTCAGAAGCCAAATGATACTCAAGCAGGCATTTAATTTTGAAAACTAAAAAATTAATATATATTAATGTGTACATTTATATATGTAATAGTGGAGAATTACATTGGAGGAAAGAGAGCAGAGAGTGAATGAAAGGGGGCAGATACAGGATAAGAATCTGGCTCAAGTTACATTATCATTACACATGCATATATGAATGTGTAGAAGCAAATCTCTTCAATATGTAAGAACATGCTGAACTAATAATAAAGAATATATGGGAACTGTAGAATGAGAAAAAGTTAATTCTGGAAGAAAAAACATTCATTACAATTTCTGAAAGTTACATTTCCTAACTCTCAAGCAGGTAGATGTTTTTCATTATGTGTACTTGCATATTTAAATGCTTATTGTGTTCTGGGCAGTGCTAGGACCTGGGGGATTTCTTGGGTCCCTGGACATACAA
The DNA here is from genome assembly GCA_004027875.1 of Aplodontia rufa. Classification (NCBI taxonomy): domain Eukaryota; kingdom Metazoa; phylum Chordata; class Mammalia; order Rodentia; family Aplodontiidae; genus Aplodontia; species Aplodontia rufa. The sequence goes on along the minus strand of PVKS010021955.1, from coordinate 20,242 downwards.
AAATCTACTCTGCCAAAAAAGAAACACAAGTAAATACATGATTACATTTCAAAGCAATAGGGATATGGCAGAGAGGTACACACAGTATATATGTTCTTCTCTAATGGAGAAGAACAAGCTTAGAAATGGAAAAGGGATAGAGTGGGCCTCCCTAAGGAGATGACATCTGCTTAGAGCCAAGACCTAATGAAAAGAAGCCATTAACCAGATGGGGAGTTAAGGAGTCTTAGGCCAAAAGATTATAGTTCAGCAAGACAAACTCCACGTGTGTGAAGCAAAAAGGGGCTGTGAAGAGTCGTGGGGCAGTGCATGGGAAGTCTGAAGGTTAGGTAGAGCCAGGTAAGCAGGGGTGCTTCAAGACTGGAAGTCAGGGATGTGGGTAAGAGGCAGAGATGATGGGAGGTGGAATGCCAGAGGGTATGTGCAAGGTATTAAGATGGCAAAAATGATGGACTTGGGGATGATTTGGTAGAGAGAATACATAGAAGGAATGAAGGGTAACTGCCTGGTTTTTAGGTCATTGGGGGTTTGCTCCATATTGACTGGGAGAACAAAGGTAACTTTTCATCCTAACCAATTGGAGATATCCTGGCATAGCTACAGAGATGGTAAATGTTGTGGGAAGCACCACACCTCTCCAAGGTGGATTATATTACATGTGCAGAACCTGTTTTCTATTCCTAAATCTATTGCCTAAAAAAATAGTAATGAGGTAAAACATCAAGTGATTTGAGTACTAAGTGGAAAATGGGATACCTTCATTGGGACTTTAATTTTCATATTAATAATTTTCTCTATAAGTACTTTCCCATCTCTTACATGGAATATATAATTCCTAGAAATTTTACAATAGCAATTTTTGTATTATGTAAAGATATTTGAGTAAAAATACTAATGATCATCATAATAAATTCATTTTAATTTCCACTAGTCACAAAAAATAAAAAAGCTAAAAGAATGAGGAGCAAGGAGGGAAGTTTCATCTTATACAAAATAATTGGGGAAATCCTCACCGGAAAAGCAAGGGGCAGGGTAACCAGAGTGGAGAAAACAATCTACCGAAGCAATGGAGGTGATGATCACATGAGGGATATGATAAAGAAGAAAGGATCAAGAATAATTCCAGTGATTTTGTTCTGAAGAACTGAGTTGCCATTGACTAAGATGAAGACTGCAGATTTGTGCCATGTACCATGTGGAAGATGTGGCAGGAAGAAGCAGAAAACAATACTTTAGTTTTGTAAATATTCTTTTGAAATGTTTACTAGATATGCAATTGGAAATGTGGAATAGGAAAGTTGGAAATTGCTATAGTTCGGATCTGGAAAGTTCCTTAAAGGCTTTGTCTTTAGCTTGGTACTTTTGGGAGATGGTGGAACCTGCAGAAGATGAGGCCTAGTGGAAGGAAGTTAGGTCATTGGGGGTTTGCTCTTGAAGGAGATTGTGAGACACTAGCCCTTCTCCTCTCTTTTACTTCCTGGCCAACAGGAGCTGAACAATTTCTCCACCATACACTCACACCATGATGTATTTTGCTCCACAGTCTCAAAGCAAACAAGACTGAGAGACCATGGATTGAAACCTCTGAAACTGTTAGCCAAAACATACATTTTTTTCCTTTTAAGTTGATTATCTCAGTTGTTTGATCACAGCAAGAGAAATCTGACTAAAACAGATATGCATTCTGGAGTTTGAAAGAGATGTTGAGTCTGGGAGTTGGAACATATGGTAATTAGACCCTAGGACTGATTGAAGTTAGGAAAGAAAGAATGTAATAAGAGCAGAGAATAAATAAATCAGAGAGCCAAGCACTGCATTATGCACAACTTTAGAGGTGATGAGATAAAAACAAATAGACAAAGATGAAGAATGAGAAATCAATGAAATACTAGAAGAACTAGGAAGGAATGGCATTCAGGAAGTCAAGCAAAGAAAGCATTTAAAGAGGAGAGAGTAATGAACCAGATTGAAAACTTCCTATTACATAATGGGAAGATGACTATAAAGGTTGAAAAACAGAATGGAACTCATTGATGAACCTCATAAAAACTGAGTGTTTTTTTTTTCTTTTTAACTTTTGGAAGAAGATGGGGGCTCATCTCCTATTCTTGGATCATTTTTATTCCCAGGATAAAACCACTCCACCAATTGCTTGCTTCTATATTAGCTCCCAGTAGGGAACGACCTTAGACATTGATGTTACTGCCTTTTTCCTGATCCAAAGTAATAATTGCTTCTTCAAAAGTATAGCTATACTTGTTCGTTTCTATTTGATTACATTGGGATCCCAAGAGGGAAAAGTATTAATCTACTAACCATTTTGACTGAAATTTTTGTCTTCTATATTTAACTTCTTTATGTAGCTCCTTTCATCATCTGACCTTTCCTGGATCACCATTATGAACCCATAAGGTTGTATTTTCTGGGGTCACTTTCTCAGATGGAGATCTCTTCTACCCTACTCCACAAACAGCTGGGATGGAGGTGCTGTTGATGTCTCATTCCACCATACCACCACTAAAAGTTATATCTCTTCATTTTATGATTATCTTGCTTGATATGCCTGGCTAAGTTCCTCTTAATTTTTATCACTTATTAGCCTCCTGTTCACCCCCTGTTATGGTCTGAATTGTGTCTCTCCAATATGTATATGTCTACATCATGTTCCCCAGTAGCTTAGAATGTGACCTTATTTGGAGATAGGGTCTTCTAAAGAGGTAATTAAGTTAAAATGGGATCATTAATGTGATCCCTAATTCAATATAACTGGTATCCTTATAAAAAAAAAGAGAAAAAAATGAAGGTACAGACACACGGAGTGTTAGTCAGCTTTTCAGTGCTATAACTAAAGGAACTGACAAGAACAATTTTTAGGTGGAGTTCCATCCCTTGGGGCTCAAGGTGAGTCTGAACACCAGGGCAAAAGGCATGGCTCCATGGAGCACAGAGCTCAAGGTGTCACATTGGGAAGTAGAGCAGAGAGAGAAACTCCATGCCAGATACAGAATAAATATACCAAAAGTACACCCCCAATGACCCACCCCTCCACCTACATCCTTCCAGCCTACAGTTGCCAGTTAATCCCTATAAGAGGATTAACTCAATGATCGGATTAAAGCTTTTATAACCCAATCATTTCACCTCAGCCTTACCAAACTGTCACACATGAGATTTTGGGGGGCACCTTACATTCAAACCATAACATGGAGGGAAGGTCATGTGAAGGAGGACACAGGGAGAAGAAAGCCATCTATAAACTTAGAGAGGCCTCAGAAGAAACCTACCCTTCCAACACATTGATCTTGAACTTCTAGACTCCTGAACTATGAAAAAATAAATTTTTATTGTTTAAGTCACCCAGTGCATAGCATCTTGTTATGGCAGTCTTAGAAAATTAATATTACTCAAACCCTATTTACAGAAGATATAGGTTCCAAGCTTACAAATCTTCTTTCTATCCAACACCCTGCCTTCCTTCTGGTCGACTTCAGTGTTCATGGAACTGGTTCATTCAAAACCCTACTAATTCAATCATCTCCAAGGGCCTCTTCCATTCTACTTAAGCCTTGCATTCCCAAGGCCATTCCCTGGTCTTCATCCAGAACTTTTCAGTTGTTAAATTGACACCGTTACCTTTGCAGCCCTTCATTCAAATTTTTTTCTGTTTTTTTCTTTAAATTTTTATTTTCACTCAATTATTTCTGATGCACTGGATTTGGAAGTACTTCATCATATAAGCTTTTATCTTCAAGATGTTCTTCTGTTTATTAGACAATTCATGACTTCCTCCTCCCCTTGATCCATTCTTTCAACTAAACTCTACCAGCTGTCCTGACTCTTGTTTTGTTGTCCTCTTATTGCATCTGTTTAGCAAGCTCCAAATCTGGATTAATCCAAATACCCAACTTCTCCATAACTGCAACTAGGACACATTATAATTTATCCAGTGATTATTAGGTCTGTGGAGATTGCTTCCCTTTTTACTACTAAGTAAGACCATGACTAATATCATTGTACGTATATATTTGTTAGATTCTCTGATTACTTAAACTAAATTCCCAGAAGTATAGTTTCAGGATAAAATGTTTAAGACTTCGGAAATACAACATCTGATTGCATTTCTTATATATCCATCATTGATGTGTAAGAATGTACATTTCATTATCAATTTTCCAAGACTAAAAAAAGTATTAAAAATTTTAAATGAACAAATGAAAAGTAATAACTTTTATGATATTATTTTCTTTCATGAATGGGAAAATAGGAGATTTATATGTTTATTAACAATTTGTTTTCCAGTGTTAGTAGGTTTTCTCCCATTGGTTTTTGTAAGAGAGCTTTTTCCCTCAGTATTCAATGTATTGTTGACTCAGGATTTTCTTAAATCCATAAATGGTCCATTCTGAGTTTGATTTTTGTTTCAATAATTTCTATCATTTGCCACATATTCCCACAGGGGATTTTTCCTTTCATATTTGTTGTGCCTTTTGATATTATTGTGTTCATCTCCGTTATTTTTATTGTTCTAAAAAAACTCAATTTTTCAGATTATATTTTTATATTTTCAATCTTCAAAAATAATTTCATTGTAGATTTTTAATTCTTCTTATACATTTTTAGTTTTCTTCTAATGTCTTCTTCTTTTAGCTAATTCCCTTTTTCTTCTCATCCTGTGCCTCAGATAGTCTCTGATTTGTTTCTTGCTATCTTACATCATTCTTTTCTTTTTTCACAGCCTGCTTAAATTTTGGGGACACAAAACTGATATTATTGACTATCTTATGAATCTTATAGTCAACTTTTGTTGAAGCATTCAATTCTTCTTTGTCTTGAATGTGGCATTTCTCTGATTTTGGTTTGCAGAACTTTTTCGGTTGGGTTTGTTTTGTCTTGTTTGCTCATTTTGAATGAGGAGGTCACTCTCTGGTTTGCTTTTGTCCACATACAGAGTGAGGGAGCTCTCTTTAGTGTCCCTCACTGTTCACTTGGTCGCTGTTAGAATTTTTCTGTCACGTAAGAGCCTGCATTGTTTTATAGAGATCCTTTTCCATTTCCCAAGTCTGGTGATCATTTATATACAGCATGTATGTACTGCACAGAGAAGGACCTTCTGCTCTCCCATCATCTCTCAATGTGAAGAGGAATTTATTCTCAGTTTATCTGAAGTGTTCTATAGATCATCCTGTTCCAGAAATAGTGCAAGAAAAACTATAGTTCCCGCAGCTCAGATGGCTCCCACAACTCTTTCTTCTCCTTCTCATTTTACAATCAAGTCTGTATCCCAGGACTGGTGCACCACCACAAATCTTTTTCCAGCCAATCAGTTTTATTAGAAGCTTAGTGTCCAAACGGGTATGGAAAAGAAAGATATACTTTAAATTGGCAGAAATAGGTGGGAAAGAGACCCCAGGTGCTGCAGAATGTAGGTAACATCTGCTTTTAGTAGATGGCTTTCCTTATTTTAATCAGTGAAAGTCCCCAAGCCTATGGTAGACCTGCCACTGAGCAAGGTGGAAATCACCTAATGTACTCTCCTTGTATTTTGTTCAAGCTTCATTAATATACATGGTTTATTACTGACCAGTATTCTCAGTTCCAGGGCTCTTGCAATGATGTCTTTCTTTTAGTGTTACTATGAATATTTCAGTGAGAGGTTACAAAAGGGTGGATATGAGACCACACTAATTACTCTTTATCTTACTAAGGAGGGCTATATTTTCTTAAAAGTTATTGAATATCATTTTAAAAGTTGCATTGTTAATGGAGATAAAGAAATATAGAATGAAAAGCCAGTGATCCTTTTATATTATCTTCCAATAAGTCATGTTAAGAAAAAACTTAAATACCATTGAATTGGTATGAATTGAAATTTTTCATCTACTTAATACATTTTAGATTTTTGTGCACAATGTGAAACTTGTGCCTGCAACATTTCAGTATATAAGGCATGTTTATTATAAGTTATAATGTGTTCTTCTTAACTACTGATATTTACATATTATCTTTAATTCATAAAGAAATTCATGGAACCGATCATCACTATTAAGACAATATGAAATACTTGAATTTCCAAGATAGAAAGAGTTCAACAGAACTGGTATTGAGTGACTTTCTTCATATTAATTTGCGGTTGCATTTTTTGCCACATGCCACTTTAAGGGACGTCTCGAATAGTAGTTGAGCATGAACTCTCGAGGCAGACTACCTATATTCATATTTCAGGGCGATTTTTGCTCAATCTGTTTGTATTTTCATTTCCTCAAAAGTAATAGCTTCTATTTATTATGATTCTTAGTTGCAAGAAACATAAAAGTAGCTTGGCTTAATTAAAACTTAGTGGTAGTTTATTATTAGCATATTAGGGTATCTCGTAGAATACAATGACAGGATTCTAGCTGACCCTTAGGAACAGCAGGGATCCGGCTCCCATGGCATTGAGATTCTCTTTCTTCATTTGTGCATATCTGCTTTATTCCCTCTTACAACAGACTAGTTTTGTGTTTCTCAGCCTGTATGGCATGAAAAAATGGCCTCTGTCAAGAACTTCAGAAGTCATATTTTCCCAGTTCAAGAGTACAGCCAGGTTGCTCTCTAAATCCCAGAGACAATAAAAATGGTGGATTACAGGTCAGGTTTTTAACCTTTGGACCAATCAGCCATAGAATAAGTGTGAGAAAAAGATCAGTTCTCAAGAGAAGTGGAATACGGAGGGGTGATGGTAGGCAAAAATAATAATTATGCTACACACATTTTTTTTATTTAATCCTCTCCAAAATCTTAAGAGGCTAAGAGAGAATTTGTAAACCACCATTCATTTTTATTAGTAAATAAAAGTAGTTCAAGATTTAACAATTTTTATATCTTTCTCAGTAGCATATAGATACTCTGTCTTTTTATTAAAATATTTAATTCTTGGTTAAACAAAATGGTGGTATCAAATAATTTCAATGAACAATTCAAATCTTCCTACTTTAAAAATAGTTTTCTATAAATCAGAGTTGATATTTTCCCCTAACCTGTAGACCTAATAGATTATTTTCATTCTTAATCAGTCCCAACAGAGATAGAAATCAATCCACATTCTTCCCTGCCTGTTATTTTGTTTGATTTCTTCCAAGTGTTTTCTGCCAGTCTCCAGAAGCCCACCCCACTACTTGACCTCCTTAAGGTTTTGCCTTTTAGGAAGAATAGCTTCCATTGTCCCCTGCTAATCTGCTTCATCCTTCCTATTTCTGCTCTCTGCCCTGGGAGAAAGACTTACTCAACAAGTTCCTTGCCCTTTGTCTTTGGCCAAAGCATACCCACAGAGAGATCAAAGGAAAGAAGGAGATTGAGATCAAATTATTGTTCACCGGTTTCTTCAGCGCAGGATGATAAGGACTGACTTGTTTCCTTGGGTAAACCTATGATCGCTTTCTTTGTGTCTTTTCTCTGGGATGGTCAGGCTTCTTCCCAAAGAGGACTCAATCAATCTCTTCCTATTTCAATCAACTGGCTACAGTATATATTAAAGAGAGTTGAGGGTCTCAACATTTTATAAATAAACTTTGACTTAATTCATTTTTATGCTGCACAGTATCTGTCTTCCATTGTGCCTGAGCCCTACTAGTCTAGAGATCCTCCTTTGTTTTATCCTCTACAGAGAACAAACTTCTCATTGTATGTTGAAATGTGGGGTTGGCAGCTGGATAACTACAAGATATAAAAAGGTATACATGAAAATTTAACTGCTTTTAAAACATTTTCAAACAATCCTCATGTGTTTAGCAACACTTTTCATCCCCACTTTCAAAGGAACCCAATGTCGTAATTTCTTGAGACTTCTAGTGCTTTCTGAGATAAAACATTGCGGTCTTGCTTTTCCAACCAGTTTAGGTTCCAACTTTCTAGAATTGCCAGTGGTTTCTATTTTCTCTTCTTTTTTCTGTATGAGTTTGTGCCTTTAAGTATTTTTTATTATTGTTTTAGTGGAGCTTTGGAAAACAATGGAATAAAAGTGTGTTTTCAATCCATCATCTTTAAATAGTGGTATTTTACCGTCTTTCAGCTTACTCAAGATACAGCTTCTTTCTCCACCGTGCCATTAAACTATCCCCTGCTAAGGTACTGATGACTTGTGCTGTCATATCAAGAACAGGCCTCATTCTCATCTTAACACTTCAGCAGCGTTTGATAATGTTGACCGCTGTGTTTTAAAGTCTATCTTCTGGGGACTGGAGCAGTGGCTCGGGTGTGGCAACGCTTGCTTGTCATGCACAAAGACCTGAGTTTGGGTCCCAGCACCATGTACACAAGGAATTCTTGGTGATGAAAAACCAAATACAATTGATTCTCTCTTTCACTGTCCCTCTCTCTTAAAAAAAAGTCTATCTTCTGAATTTCAAGACCATACAATCCTGTTTCTCTCTCTCCTTTCTCCCTCCACTCTCTCTTTCACCCTATCCTTCTCAATGTCCTCTGCAAGATATGCCACTGGATGCTGGGGTCTCTCAGGCTCAGTTCCAGGCCCTCTTCTCCTCTCACCCTACACCATTCCCAGGAGGTCTTAGCTATGTCTCTGCCTTCAGTTTACTCCCACTTCCTTATAACTTCCTACTCCTGTATCTTCAGCAAGGTATCACGGAGGAACCCCAAATGCCCACTTAGCATATCCGTTTGAATGTTTTAAAGGAACCTGTTAATAATATACTATATATAATTACTGCCCTGCCCTAGAGAGACACATGGTTCCACAGTGTACTTTTTGCAAACAGGATTTACACCTTTATTGTCACAAGCAATGAGACATTGAGATCATTTGTGACCAAAGTATAATTTATTTCATTCTGGCGAATAAAATATATGTTATGGTTTGTAATTTCACTTTCCTTTTGGTTATTAACTTAAAGTCCCCCTCCATCACTAAACTGTTAGCATTAATAGTGCAGAAATTGTATCTGTTGTCTGCATCACAGACTCTCACAGTCCTAGCACATAGAAAGAACTTTAAAAATATATGTTGGATGAATGAATGAATAAATAAAATAAGACAACATAAAGCTTAATATTATTGTTGATAACAGCCCTTCATAGCTTGCCATAGATGTTGGCAGGAAAATAAATCCACTGATTTTTGCTGTAATTAATATTTTATCAACAGGAGCCTAAATATATAAATCTTCAATCTCAGTATAGGAGGTAATGTTAGAAATTATCTGGGGACTGTATGTCCTGAAAACCAGTTTTGAGTACACACTGTCAGTATCTGAATTCTGATGGAGAGGGAACTTCCAAAGCACCTAGTTTGTGAAAGGTTCCTGTTTACCCCATCTTTAGGGTCAAGGCCTAGATGTGTGTTGAGATAGGGTGAAGTAAGGAGGTTGCTTTAAAATCACATGGAGTAGCCCTTGCTTAATGGAATGTTACTCCTCCTGTCTCTCTTAAGGACTAGTCTGGTTCGCTGGATTCATTCCATGGATTGGTTAGAAGATTTTCTGTCCTAATTCATTCTCAGCTCTGATGTCCTGAAGTCTCCCAATGTGATAGTCCCTGTTTGACCTTTGTCTATCTTCCCGGGAGTCCTCTGCCTTTTTTCAGGTACTTGCAAACATCATCTATAGAAGAGCTACATTGCAATCTTGCTTATTCTCTAATCCAAATAGCCTGTAAATCCATCCTTCGGAGATTGCTGTGAAATTTTTATTGTGTTCTCAAACCAGGAGGCTATTTTTAAACATTATTTTCAAATTGGGCTTTGGAAAATGAGGTAGACCAAGTCCTAGCATTTACAACAAATAAATGCCTGAAAGTCCATCCCATTAAAGAGTTTTTAATTAAAAAGAACAACCCACAGGTGCCTCATTGTACAAGCATACTGGATCATTCAGCAGCCTTTAGGGGAAACAGAATAGTTTACTCTGTGGTTAACATCCTCTAGACAAAATTAACCCTAGCACAAGTGTGAGGCTAGCCATTAGAGGCTAAGGTAATTTTCTTTGAAGTGTTATCAACTCCTCATTTTCATTTCTTTAAATCTCCCTGAATAGTATATGAAAGAGTAATTTTTTCTTTTCCTCCCAACACCATCATTTTAATATGAATTTCAAAGAATGCCAGGTGACAATACCATTGTAGGGGAAAAACCAGAAGCAGAAATGTCAATAGGGTGAGGACAGTTTTCCTCTTCACTACCTAACTGTGATCTTCATGAAGGAAGAGAAAACAATTAACACAACTTTGTAGGTCCAGTACTTGGTAGAGTGCCTTGAACATAATAACCATTCAATAAATCTTTGCTGGATGAAATTTGCATAAGATTTTGCGGTGCTTTCAATTAATGAATTATGATCATAAAGAGAAAGTCTTCATGCATCATTAACTTATGATGAATTTCAGGGGTCAGTAAATTTTTTCCCTCAAGCAATGAGGGTCTCCTTTATTTCCTTTCCCAAGCATCTTATCTTGTCAAGTAGAGTAGATTGTGTCATTTTGTTTATTACAGGACAAAGGACAGGATGGAATAGGAAGCCACAGATAGAATGGAGCAAGAATCAAATGGTCAATTAAAGAAAGCATGTGCTAGAAGCAGAGTTCTATCATTAATAATAATGATCTTCAGCTGTAATTAAAACAGCTTTGTAAATCTGTTCATGCTTGGAGTGCACACTTGTGTCTGCATCAGAATAGCCTGAGATGTGATGAACCCACCTTAAGGGGCTGGGGATGTTGCTCAGTAGTAGAGTGTTTCACCATCATGTGGGAAGCCTTAGGTTTAAGTCCCAGCACCGAAAAAAAATTTTTAACTAAAAAAAAATTTTCAGGGTGCTGGGGAGGTAGCTCAGCAGTAGGGTACTTGCCTGGCATGTGTGAGGACCTGGCTTCAATCCCCAGCACCACATACACAACTAAGTGGAGGAAAAACAAAAACTAGATTAAAAAAAACTCCCTCTTCCTCTTTCTTTCCTCATAAAAAATTTAGGGATGTAACTGAGGAATCTGTACTCTATGGTGAATGGCTCGCTTGTCTGTAACGCACAGCTAGTTAGGAAGCCACCCTGCCTCTAAGACTATCTAGTCTGAATGGAATGCTCTGTCTCCACCTTTAGGAAGGAGTGATGAATCTTTTCTTAACTTCATAAAGAATCAGTTATAACATACCAGAAGGAAAAAGAAACTTAGATTTATGTATGCATGTATGGTTTATGTATTTATGGACACAGAAAGCTATAAGTATGATTAAAAAATGCTTCTGATCTAAAAGCTAAGAGCAGTGAAAACAAAATTTAATAAGTATAGATCAAAAGCATTTTAATCCAGGCATGGTGGTACACACCTCTAATCCCAACGATTTGGGATTAAAAAAATAAAAAGGACTGGGGATGTGGCTCAGGGTTTAAATGCCACTGGGTTCAATCCCTAGTACCAAAACCAAAAGTAAAACAAACACAAACAAAGTAAAACACAGTCTTTGAACCTTTCCATCCAGTTAAAGGAAAGGACTAAGTCAAAAGACCTCAAGTGGAGAAGAGATGAGAAAAACCAAGAGGATCCCAACGAGAAGGGAGGGAAGAACAAGGCTGTCTCACTTAGAAACTCCTAAGGCCAGATTCCCTTCTTTCCCTGGCTCCGCCCAAGTTTTGACACAGCTCTGATGTAATGTTACCAAGTCTCAGTTTCCTCTCCTGCAAAATGAGCTAGATGGAGAAAATGATAAAACATGAGGCTATTTCAGTTACAGATTCACAGTTCCTTTGCTGAGATATCAACGTGAAGCCTGTGGACTGGAATCTCTGGATTATGGGATCTCTATGATCCTTTCCAGCCCTTACGTTAAGAGCTTCTGGGATCTCTGCTTTTGGCATGGACCTAGACTGAGAGCTGCTGCAACCTACTTCTTCCAATATTAGACACTAAAATCTCTGTAAGCAATGACAGGAATAACCTTAAATGGAATTGTCCTTGTCAATTGTTTGATTGCTTTTCTAACCTGTGGTAAAGTAAAAATATATTGGGTGTCATATTTATATTTGGGAAATAAAAATGGCACAACCTTCCACTATCCACATGCCTTGAGTCATTCTTTGCTCTGGGTACCAAGGGCTAACTGTCATCTACAGCAGTCTTCTCCTATAAAATGAGTGGAGGGAGAGGAGATGAACCACATGAGGCTAACTGCACTTATGGATTCATGATTCCTTTGATATGATGGCAACCTGAAGCCTGTGGGCTGGGCAACTCCGGACTACAAGATCTCTAGGATCCTTTCCAATTCCAATGTTCAGTGCTTCTGAAATCTCTTTGCCTTTGGCCTGTGGCTGTTATGATATGTGGGACGCTTCAGTACCTAAACACTTGTCCAAGTTTCAATCTGAACTTCATTACTTTTGGCCATGGTATGTTGCAAAGCTTTTAATTCTTTATATTCATTAATACAAAGAATAAGTTAATGGATATGTTAGGACAGGTCAGATGCTTTTAGAAGAATTTCTAAATATATGAATGTGTAACTTTTTAAGAGCTGGGTTTATTAACCTCATAAATGTATCACCTTGTTTAGACTGAAGTGTCTAAAATGACTGCAATGTTTTCCTTCTTGGCAATGCAAAAGCAATTACTCAGGGTCACAGACTTATAGACTTTCCATTCTGAATTAGAATATGATACAGACTTTCAAAGACATATGTGCTCGCTGTTAGGCTCATTTGAGTAATGCATTTGCGGCCACAACGCAGGCTGTCACTTGTGTGTGTCCAGAGGGTTGAAGATGAACATGAGCACTGTTGTACTGAAGCCTCTCTGCCTCTCCAGTGCGCTGACTCCCGCCACCTCCACTTTAGTGTGGGGAGTGGCTGCAGAATTCAGCCTCACAGCCCAGGGCAGGCCCTCTTTGCCATCTTATTCTGTTCTCTGTGACCTTCTCCCTTGATATTCTGGGTAAATGCTTTTTGTTAATCTTGACATTGCACTCCAACTGGCCTTAATGATGAAATCTTTAAAAATTTATACCTCTGGTTTCCTAGGTGATAATTTAATATCATTACTCCTTGCTTCCAACCTATTTGGAAACCATTCTATTTCACTTTGGTCCTCTTTTTTAGTGTGATTTCCATTATATAACTCCCATCAAAATGACAAGATTAGCCTACCATCTATGAAAGGTATATCATTTAATGGCAATATTATACATGGTAATGGAATGTTTATATTCAGGACAACTGTGTTTAAGAATAAGTAGCTTAAACAAATAGAGTTTTACAGTTAAGAATTGCTATTTTAAGTATTTCCTTTCTTTCTTTATTTGTAAACAGTTTAAGCATATGTATTTTTGAAATTATTCAAATACATCATTTTTATACAAGGAACCTGACCTTCAGAGTTCATGGTACGTTCATCTCGCTTGTTAACAGGTATGAGAACTGGAGGAAGAAAGGTAGATTTTGTGAAATTTGAGATCTCTTGGGTCAAATGATGAAGCATGCTGACAGTGGGCTTGAGGTACTGGCTTTAAGAACTATAAACAATGAGGTAGGCGGAATGGACTTCCAAGGATGTCCATGCTATCATCCCTGGAAACTGAGTATGATACATTATATGACAAAGGGGACTTTGCAAATGTCATTAAATTTACACACCTTAAAATGGGAGATTATCCTGGATTATCTGGCTAGGTATGACCTAATTCCCATGAATCTTTAAAATCAGAGAACCTTCTCCATCTATAGTTAGAGACATGTAGCAAAAGAGGAAGTCATAAAAATTTGAAGCAGATCTGACTCCAAGATGGAGGGGTCAATATGATGGTGACTTTAGGGATCCAAGAGAAGTTCCCAACAAGCAAGGAGACAGGGACTGTAGACCTACACCTACATGGAACTGAGTTCTTCCAACTACAGGAATGAACCCAGAAGTGGATTATTTCCCCAGAGAAGAGCCCAGTCAACCAACCTGTAGGTTTCTGTTTTATGTGCCTCAGAGCAGATTCAGGAATTGAGCCACCAGGATTTCTGACCTACAGATAATGAAAGAACAAATTGTGTTGTTTAAAGCTACTAAATCTGTGGTAATTTATGACAGCAATAGAAAACTAACACAGGTGAAAAGCCTGGGACCAATGTCATAGGCTCTAGTTCTGAACTAATCAGCATTGCAAGGATCAAGCCTCTGGATGAGTTATGAATAGGATTAACACACTGGACTATAGGTCTAGGTCTGGGCAGCCAGACATACTTAAGTGAATTCAGAATAGCATAATATGCTCACAGCTTCCCAAACATTTAGCTGGCATTTTATACTAAATTCTATCTGCCTCGCCTATTTTATCACAGAATAAGCTGTATGTTTACCCCCCAAGTATAAAATAAAAATATTAATAAAGATGAACCTCTATTATCTATTTCTGTGGATTTGGCACACATAGGTAATAAATATAATTAGCATGCTTTGTTAAGTTTAAAGAATTGGAGGTCAAAAATTTGGGTGGAAGGTGAAAGGTCAGTGAAAGTCATCCACATTTGGACAAGTATCTGCAAAGAGTCTCATATATCCATAACTGGTAGTGACCAAACGCATTCTATCCCTGACCAAAAGCAGTGTTGATCCCTGTCTTTGTCACCACCAGTCTAGGAGTCCTGTTTCCAGGTCATAGTTTAAGATGTAGGGTTAACACATCTTAAAATTTTGCTATTATTCATATTTTATACAAAGAGCTTGAACATAGTAGTAGAAGTCAGTAGAGATGAAATTCAGGTTATAAAGGTTTATTTTTAGATAATTGGGAAACAAAATCCCTTCTGTATTTCACCACACCATGCACACAGACATCCCAGGTTATTTGGGGCCCCTTTGAGTGCTCAGGAATTTCATTTATTGTGAATATATTTGCTCAGTTTTCTCAGTCTTGGTGTGTTTTATCAGCACCTGAGGACCTTTGTGAGCATTTGTGTCAATGCCCAGATTCCATCATCAAAGTTCAGAATTAATCGGTCTATAGCAAGCCTGGCCATAGGCACTTTTTCAGCTGTCTCCCTTCTTGGAAATCCATGTTATTGTGATCTGAAAAATAACACCAGAACCTCTTTCCCTGTCTACCACATTCTCCAGCTGACCTCTCCCTACTCTATTTTGTGAGGCTTATGTCTCTGTTTCTGCACTACAGTAACGTGTGTATTCACATGGATAGTATGTGTCTGTGTTTGTGTGTACATATTACATACACAAAAATAAAGTTTGGGCCTCTTGGAAGAGTTACACTGCCTCCTACTTTCATTTTTAGTTCCTGTCATAGCTTCCTATTGAGTTCCTAATATGTATCAACAACAATTCCAGTTGTTAGAGGTATTACAAAAAAAAATATCAAATCAAATCCTTCCTCTCATGCAGTGCATATTTATTGGCCAGGGAAGACCAACACTGAACAAGTTAACAGATAGTGTGATAATGGAGATCTATGAGGAAATGCAAATAGAATCTAGGAGGAGCAATGAGAAATGACACCAAGTAGAAGGAGTGCTATTAAATGTTATTGTGCATAATTATGTTATACGACATACTATTATGGTATACATATGGATAGTTAAAAAGTTACCTAGTGAAGCAAATTAACATGATCATCATCTCACATAGTTATCCATTTGTTTCTGTGACAAAGGCACAGAATTATTTTACATAGATGCTCTTTTAAACAAGTGGATCAGGAAGTCCTTCTGGCAAGCAGACACATGACAAATCTAAATAAAAAGAGGCAAACAGCTATAGGTATAATGTTCCAAGCCAAGGGAACTGTGGAGCATGTCATCCCTGTGTGTACAGGACCAACATGGGGGCCAGAGAGGTTGGAGGACCATTAGCTGGGAAGAGTGAGTGACAGGTAATGAAAACAGATGGTAGGCAAGGTCCAGTTCAAATGGGACCTTGTAGGTCGAGGTAAATATTTCAGTTCTTTTTCTATATTCTTTGCTCTTAAAATTATAGAAGTCAGACCCTAACAAGGATAAGGTTATCTCCCAATTACCAGATTCAGAGCCTGTTTTCAATGTTTATCTTTCCAGGTTCTTGGCAGTTCCTCAATGCCTTTGACCCTGGCTTCTATTTCGAAATTTTCTTCATTTTTTCTCTATCTAACCCCGTTCGAAAAATTGTTAATTCTGTGGCTCTGGGCAAGTTAATTAATGTCTCTGTTCTTTAATTCCCTCATGTTGGAAATGGGGAAAGTAATTATAACATCTTCTTAGGTTCATGGTGAAGGTCATAAGAGTTAAACCCTTAGTAAATTTTTTTTTTTAAAGAGAGAGGGACAGTGAGAGAGACAGAGAAAGAGAGAAACAACTTTATTTAATTTTTCACATGGCCTTAGTTGCTCAACACTTAGTTGTGTATGTGGTGCTGGGATTTGAACCCGGGTCCTCATGCTTGCCAGGCAAGCACTGAAACTGCTGAGCCACCGCTCCGGCCCCTTAGTAAATATTTTTGAGTGATATAAATTAAACCAAACTCCTGATCTTACTCCTCTTCCAAACCTCATTTTTCTCATCCATTAGTAGTATCACTATCTGTTACCATCAACTGTATCCCTTCCAAAGTTCAGCCATTGCTAGTGTGATAATATTAAGAGATGAGGCATTTAAGAAGTGGTTAGGCCATGAGGGCTGCTCTCTCATTCATGGAATTAAGCCTCATCCCCCTCTTTTGCAGTGTTGGGGATTTAACCCAGGGATTTATGTGTGCTAGGCAAACTCTGTACTACTGAGCTACACCCTCAACCCTTTTTATTTTGTTTTGAGATAGGATCTCTCTAAGTTTCTGAGGTTGGCCTCAAACTTGCAATCCTCCTGTCTCAGCCTCCTGGGTATCTGGGAGTACAGGAATGTGCCACTGTGCCCAATACTTAAACCTTTTTAAAAGGCTTAAGAATTTAGTTAGCTTGTCTCCTCTCCTGAGGACACACATTTCATTTTTTTCTTGCCCTTCAACCCCTTCTACTGTGTGAAGATTAGCAAGTAAACCCTCACCAGGGACCATATGCCATGGCCTTGATCTTAGATTTCCCACTCTCTAGAACCATGAGAAACAAATTTCTATTTATTATAAATTATCCAGCCTGTGGTATTCTGTTATAGCAGCAAAATGGGCTTAAGACATTATAGTCCAGAAATTTTGGCATCATTCTTAATAATGAATTACCTCTGAGATCCTCCCCTCCATTCATTCCTGTGCCTCTTCCTTGTCTCCCTAAGCTCACGCATGCAGGTGTGCATGCAATTTTCCTCGCATTATACCCTAGCTATACCAAGCAACTCAACTAGCCATTTGACAGCTCTTTGCAGATTTTTCTTGGACTCTCTTTAGGAATCTCACTACCTTTAATATCTAGTAACCACAAAACAACACTAGGAATAAATACAACTTTACTTTTTGCTAGTAATTTTTTAAGTACTTCTCACATGATCTCAGTGGATACTCATAACAATCTCATGAAGTAGGTATTATTATTTTATTTTATAGGTACAGCCATTGAAACTCCCAGGAATTCAACAATAAGAAAAGGTCATACCCAAATACATAGAAGGGATGGGATTTGAATCTAGATCTATCTGATGTCAAAGTCCAAGCCCCTAAGCACTATTATTATGGAATGAAATGATCTTATCTTGGCAAATTCTCGTCAGATTGCTCTCACTGATATATTTTAAACCTTTGATGACTCTCCACATACACAGAATAAAACAATGCTGTTTAGCCTGTTATGAAAGCCCCTTCCCTAATTGATCCTTTAAATTTTTAGTTTGTCTTTATTTTTATACATGTTCAACTTTTACACATTTGAACCTTTGTTGTACTTTGTTTTATATCATGCTATTTATGTTTTGCTTTGGACTGTTTTCTCTTTTCTCCTCTTCCTTAGTATATGTGCCTACATGCACACATATACATACACAAACACACCATACATTAGTATTTTCTGCTTCATGAAAATTTTTCAGTTTACTGCAAGTTCATATACAAGATATAAGTAGACATGCAAAGTGCTTTTGTTTATATAGCATTGGAAATACTGTGTGTGTGTGTGTGTGTGTGTGTGTGTGTGTGTGTGTTAGAGTGCCTCAAGGAAACAGAATAAGTAAATTATACAGAGAAAGAGAGTTTAAAGAATTAGCTTATCTTTGGGGTTGGGGGTGGGCTAAGTCTAAAATCTGCAGGGAAAGCTGGCAGGTTGGAGATGGAAGGATGTGTTGTTGTATCCCAAAGGGAGGATTCCTTCTTTCTCTGGGGATCTCATCCCTTTTCTTTTTAAAGTCATCAACTGATGGGATAAGGCCCATTCACATTCTGGAGAGGAATTTGCTTTTCTAAAAGTCTACTTATTTAAATATTAATCAAGGAGAAAGACAAGATGGCAGAGTAGAGAAAGGAAGCACCACCCAGCAGCTCCGCACACCAGACTCACAAAGTGGGAAGACTATCCTTCAGAGAAGTAACAAAGGAACCTCACTGAAACATAATACTGAACAGTAAAATAAAAAAAATTCATAGAGCTACAGAAAGTTGGTAATTTGAGCATAAAAGATGATATCTTGGGCTAGAGCAGTGGCTCAAAGGTTGGAGCACTTGCCTAGCATGAGCAAGGATCCAGGTTCAAACCCCACTACCACATACATAACTTTGGAGAAACAAAGGCCAGATGAGAAACTAAAGTTCATTCTTTCTTCCTCTTTCTCTCTTTCCTCTCCCCTTCTTGGTCTCTTAAAAAAAAATAATAATAATAATAATATCTTCGAGATGACCCAGCTCCAGACACCAGCACAGCAGAGCAGGAAATGCAGACCACAGATGCATGGCCAGTGGGAAAAGAAATTTAGAAGTAAAGAAAAATCAACTTAGGGAAACCTGGGATTTACAGAGGAAGGATGACTTAATGGATGCGGAGTTGGTAAGAAAAGTGTCTCATTGAAAACAATGTAAAGTGGTCCGCTGGGGTGAAATCCTTCTGTGGGGATTGTGAGACTCCCTATCCCCCTACCCCCAGGGCCACCATCTGAGAGGTTGGCACATGATGGGAAATGACTAAAACATTTGTGGGCACTGAAAGCTCTCCCTGTGCAGCTTGCACAGCTGTGAACAGAGCCAGGGGATTGGGAACTCACAGAAAGAAGTTATCAGCAGCCAATAAAAAAAATCCCCAGAGGGTTCCCAAACCAGAGAATGAAAGTGGCATAAAGAGCATTTTACATGGACCACTCAGCTCCTGGATCCCAAGAGAGAAAAAGCCCACAGTATCTGGTACCCCATAAGAGCTATTGTGAAGACACTCACTGCAGCCGCGCAAGCACATCTGCACTCCAGGGTTGATATCTGGTAATTCACATCCATAGTGGTGAACATGAAACCTGTGGAGGCTTAGTCCCTACATCCTAAAAGTGGATTTTTCCATAATCCCCAGAGATCCAGATGCCCAGCAGAGATAGGGAGCTCCATACCAATGGAGGAATGGAACAAATCTCAAACACCCACCAACAGAGCTCCAAAACCCATTGAAGTCCAAACTCCAACAACAGAAAACTCCAGTTAGAACTCTGCATCTCCTGGGGTACAGGATTACACAGTTCATCTGCACTTCCCAGTCTATCCCTCCCAATACTGGGATACTGGGAGACTGGAAGCTGAGAGCTACTGCACCCAGCTGGCAGCTACATGAGGAGCACAAGGACACTGGTCAAAAATACAGAGCCAAAATAAAGACTTAAAATCCATCCCTGCCAGCAAATTTGACCACCACAGTAGAAACAAGCCCTTTATCACACATTAAGATTTTTTCTTTTTCTTTATAAAATTTTTCCCTATTCCCTTTTTCTCCATGTTTGCATTTTTACTTTTTAAATTTTAACTTTTTTCTATTTTATTTCAAACATCATTTCATCATATTATATTATTCACTCTCATTATACAAAATATTGTGCATATGTGAATGTGTATCAGTGGTTGTGTACACTCCTGCTGTGTGGATAGGTCTGAATGTGTATATGTATTCATATGACTTTATTTATACATTAATAGCTCTCTTATACATGTGTTCATTATTTAGCCTAGATTAGACTTAAGTGGGGCTACAATTACATGAGGATTTGAGTTTTTTCAATCTTAGATTTGCTGTTTCAAAATGTAGATATAGGTTCTCCTCTTTCTCAGTCTCTTCCGCTAGTAACAGACAAAATTTCCTATTTTCTCCTCCCCTCGCCATTTCATTCAGTTAACTTATTCCTTTTTCACA